>PVIC010005123.1:0-17374 GCA_004025085.1 Thryonomys swinderianus
TCTTCTTCTTCTTCTTCTTCTTCTTTTTTTTTTTTGGTGGTACTGGGGATCGAATTCAGGCCCTCGAGCTCCCAAGGCAGGTGCAGTATCACATGAGCTAAATCTCTGGCCCAGCCCGTTCTTGCTGTAGTGTCCAAGTGCTCGGATTGCTGAATGGTGACATGAACTCCAGGAAACCAATTGCCTAGAAAGCCTTTTTCCAGCAGAGATCCTAGGACTTTCTTCCCAAGTGAAAGTTTGACCATTTTGCACCCTTGAGCCTGTGATGGTTGAGGTTTTGCTGTTTATGAGATTCCCTAAAAAAAACCTTCCTTTTTACCCTATACCAAGTACTTCAATGCACTAATCTCTTCAGTGACCACGCCTCATCCCCAACTATGCATGCAAATCCTTTTGAGCCAAAATTTAAATTTTCAAAATTTTTCTAGTTAGCTTTTTTCTGCTAATTCTTACTATAAATCTGGTTTAAAGCAGCAAGCAATACCCAGATTATGGCCTAAATGTTGGGGTGTCTTGAAGTTTTCTTTTTTAAGTTAATTAACCATCCTGAAAGTTGCCTTCTTGCACAGTCTCAGGACATGGATGAAAGGTAGCTACATTTTTGGTGATATAGGGCGATTCGTGTCTGAGTCTCTGGGTGACTCAGTGTGCTGCCATCTTGAGAAGCCTACATGAGCCCCCATCCTTCCTCTCTGGCAGTTACTCTTGCTGCTTCCTGTCTGCTGCGAAGTGAGGCTCTGTAGTCTGTGGCTCTGTTCCACATGACACGTCTGATTTGGAGCCAGCCAAACCTAGGGAGAATCCCCAGAAACTGAGGGCCACATTATACCTGCACTCCTTTAAGCTCTGGATGTTGGATATATTTTCTCAATGATGCTGACTAATTCATTCAATGATCTCCTATTAATAACCAAAGAAAAAACTTCTCATACTAAGTGAAAAAATGGCATGTAAGAAAGTAACCAACCCCTTTATATTTAAAACAATGTAAATCTTACTATTTATTTCTTTTTCTGACAACCTTATTTCTTTTTTCTTTCCTTTATTGACTTTATTGGTACATTTTAGGCATACATTACAACCACATTCATCATTAGGAGTTTGTACCTGTACATGATATATCTTGATTCTTATTTTTTTCCATTCCCCCTGCCCTCCCTTTAACCCTCTCACACCTCGTATGTACATGGGTTTTGTTTCTGTTTTTTCTTTTTTACCATCAATTTTTTCTTTCCCTCCTTTGCTTTCCCCCGTCCCTCCCCCAGTTCTCCTTCACTTTTGAATATTTTCTTCCTATTTCACAACACCTATCATACAGTCTGGGTCTCATTTACACCTCTAGTCTCTCACATTAGAGAAACCATATAGCATTTACACATGTGTTCTATTTATTTCATTCATGAGGACGGCCTCAAAGTCCATCCATTTAGGTGTAAGTGTCTCAACTTTATATTCTCTATGCCTGTGTAGTACTCCGTTTTATAGAAAAATCACATTTATCCACTTAGGAACTGATGGGCTTTTGGGCTGTTTCCAAGATTTAGCTATTACGAACTATGCCGCTAAAAATATGTGTGCACATATGTTGCTATGGTATGATGCTTTTACTTCTTTTGTGAAAATATCCAGCAAGGAAATAGAGTCAAATGGGACCTCTAACCCTAGTTTTTTGAGGAATCTCCACTCTGATCTTCACAGTGATTGCACCAGTCTACATTTCTATCAATAGCAGAGAAGGGTTCCTTTCTTCCCACAACCTTGCCAGTATTTGTTGTTGATTGATTTCTTGATAGTAGCCATTCTTTGTGGAGTGCGGCTGAATTTCAATGTTGTTTTCATCTGCATCTCTGGAATGACCAGTGATACTGAACAGTTTTCATGTTTATTTGCCACTTCACTTCTTTATCTGTTCATTTCGGATGTCCATTTTTAAAGGGTCTCTAAATTTGAGGCTTTTAAATTTTTAAAGTTCTTTATATATTTTAGATAATAGTCCTCTGAGGAACAACTGGGAAATTTTTTTCCCCCAAATTGTAGGCTGTCTTTTCACTCTGTTGGTTGTTTCTCTTGCTGTGTAGAAGCTTTTAATAAGATGAGATCCCACTTGTTGATTCGTTCTGCTATTTCCTGTCTTTTCTTGTGCCAATTTCTTCAAGAGTTCTACCTAATTTATCTTCCAGTAATGCTATTTTTGTGAACTTCACCACTGGTTTTCTAAACTTGGATTTAAATTTCCAAGCCTTCTAAATACTTTGCTTCTAAGACCATTAGTTTTTTTTATTCTCACTTTTTTTTTCCTTTCCTTGTTCAGATCACTAGTGCGGCCATACTATGTTTCCCTCAGTGTCCTGAATAATCCCCAGTCTCCCCCAAATCTGGCCCTTTCCATATTCTTTTTCTCTTTAGGATGTTTTCCCTTTTCTTTTCAACTGTCTACCTCCTTTTTCTTCACATATATGTGCCTTTCTGATATTTATCTCCCTAGCGGCCTTTCCTCTTTGATCCTAACAGAGGCCCCCATTGCAATCTCATTCATATATTGGACACATAAATACTTTGTGAACTGTTCCTTATTTGTAAGTGCTACATGTTTATTAATAATCATCTTACTGTGGTAATTCCATTTCTCTTCCTAGTGACTGGCTTGAAAGCTTATTCATGAATGATGAGTATCAAAGCAAACTTGTGAACTAATAACTACATTAATTATTTTAACAGAGAGATACAATATACCTTGTAAGCAAACTGAAAAGGCAGAAATGAGTTATTAAGACATTTAGGAACAGTCTATTACTTCTTGGACTTAGAAACAAATAAAAAGTTTGGAATTATTAAAACTTAGAAGTGCAGGGGAGGAATTCTTTGGAGCTGGGTTGAACTATCTGTGTAGTAGCTTTTGGCAGAGAGGGGCAGAATTGGAGATTGACCCCGAGGTCTCACACATGCTAAGCAAATGTTCTATAATTAAGCCCCAGCCTCAGCTGCAGAGTAGATTTTGGCAGCCAATGGTAGTATTTTTGGGAGTGTGATGAGGCTGTTTTTGGTAATGTGGAAAAACAACAAATTGAAATTATTTTGGTCTTCCTTTAGGGACAGCTCTGCCACCATGTTGGACTGTTGAGGTTATGCTAAAGTGAATAGCAAGCGTGCAGAAAGGAAAAGATTTTTTTCTCACCTACAGCCTCAGAGCCTCCCTTTAACATTCCCTATTGGAAGATTTTAAGGAGCAAAAACTTGCCATTCTTAAGCATTTCCCACCATTAGGTGTTTTAAAATATCTTTCTTTTGGGTTTCCTCCCACACCGACTCTCTATAACTTCGATATCTTCATCCTTTAGTGTCCACCTCATGACAGTACGATCCAAAATTGACCTTTCGATTTGCCTGCTTTTCTTGCAATGTTTACTTATTTTTTGCCTGCTGGTATAATGAGTAGTGTGTGTGTGTGTGTGTGTGTGTGTGTGTGTGTGTGTGTGTCTTGCCTCATACCTTAGATCATAGATGTTCAGTCATATAGAACAAGGTATAAGTCCCAGGTTCGTTCCTCCACAGCTCTTCAGGAGTCTCAGGTTGCTCATGTTTTAGTTTAGAAGCCCGGGGCTCTTGCATAATTTCCACACAACAAAATCCTCTTAATGAATAGCATTAAGAGATTTAATGGGCCGGAGGGTTAGCTCAGTGGTTCCGGGGCCTGCCTTGCAAGCGCAAGGTCCTGAGTTCAATCTCCGGTAACCACATACAATGCTGGGCGTGGCGACTCACGCCCACCAGCAATCAATACCACATACCACAGTGCAGGGCATGGTGGCTCACGCCTGTAATCCCAGCACTCGGGAGGCAGAGACAGGAGGACTGCTGAGTTCAAGGCTTGCCTGGGCTACATAGTGAGCTCAGGGCCAGCCTGAACTACAAAGCGAGACCCTGTCTCAAAAAAAAAAAAATTAAAAAAATTAAAAAATGATTTAATGTATTTTTTTAGTGTATTTTAATTATTTCTCATAAAATGTTACAATATATTTGTGTTAATATTTTATTAATATACCCATACATTAGTAAGCAAGGTATTGTTACCACTGGAATTTGGGAACAGCCAGGATCTGGACTGGGCAATGACCAGCAATATATTGGTATCTTGGATCCTGGGTCCTCCCCAAAAAGGATTTGAGAAGAAGTCTGCAGAAGGGATTTAGTGTCAGAGAGCAGACATCTTCAGCAAGCTCTTTATATATGACAAGCACAGTATATTCTTAAGCAAGGCTAACCTTTAATAAAGGATAGTACCCATGGTAGAGATCTAAGCAGGAAGAGCTCAGATGGCAACTGCTCTGAGGACTCCGGTGGGTTTTTCTGGAATTTGGGGAGTGATCCCAGTCTCTGACTATCTGGTTTCTTCCAATTAACTGTAAGCCTCAATCCTCAACTTGATGCTATAAGGTTAGTCAGGGGCAACCTAGATCAATATGTGGCTGGGCTCCTTTATCCAGTCTCAAGTTGATGGGAATTTGAATTGTTTCCAAGATTTAGGTATCATAAATTGAGCTGCTATAAACATGGGTGCACATATATTGCTGTGATATGAATCTTTTCTTTCATGTATATATCCCTAGCAGGGGAATAGCAGGGTCAAATGGAACCTCTAATCCTAGTTTTCTGAGGGATTTCCACAGTAGTTGGACCAGTCTACATTCCCACCAACAGTGGAGAAGGGTTCCTTCCTCCCTGCAACCCCATCAGCATTTGTTGCTGGTTAATTTTGCAATAGCAGCCATTCTTTGTGGAGTGAGATGAAATCTCAGTGTTATTTTCAGCTGTATCTCTTGAATGACCAGTGATGTTGAGCATTTCTTCATATGCTTCTTGGCTGCTTTTACTTCTTCCTCTGAAAAGTGTCTGTTCACTTCAGATGCCCATTTTTGAACTGGGTCTTTAAATTTAGGAGGCTGATTTTTGTAAGCTCTTTATATATTCTAGATAGTAAACCTTTATCTGAGGAAATAGCTACTAAAGACTTTTTTTCTATAAAGTTGGTTGTCTTTTTATCTCTGCCAGTGGTTTCTTTTGCTGTGAAGATTTTTGATAGAATGAGATTCCATTTGTTGATTCCTTCTGCTAGTTCTCATTCTGTAGAGGTTTTGTTCATAAAGTCTTTCCCTAAGGCAACGTCTGCAACAGTTCTATTTAATTTGTTTTGCAGCAGATTTAGTATTTCTGTTTTAATGTTTAGGTCTCTAATCCACTTTGATTTTAGTTTAGTACATGGTGAAAGAGGTAGTTCTAGCTTCAGTCTTTGGCAGGTAAAGCCCAGTTTTTGCACCACCATTTGTTAAAGAGACTATTTTTCCTCCAATGAGGATATTTGTGGTTTTTTTTTTTTTTTGTCAAAGATGAGGTGGCTTAGTGTAACAGGAGTTGTTTCTGAATCTTCTAATCTAGTCCACTGATCCTTGGGTTTGTTACTTTGCCAGTCCATGCAGTTTTTTTTTTAATCACAGTAGCTTTGTAGTATAGTTTCAAGTCAGGGATCATGATACCCCTCTCCCACTGCCATCTCCTTGTTGTCCAGAATTGCTTCTGCTATTCTAGGTCTTTTGTGGTTCCAGATGAACTTTTGGATTATTTTTTTAGATCTATGAAATATGGAGTTGGAATTTCAATCAGTATTGCATTGAATCTGTATAGTAGTTGTGAGAGTATAGACATTTTGATGATATTGGTTCTTCCTACCCAGGAAATATTAGCCTTAGCAATCAGACAAGAGAAAGAAAAAGAATAAAAATAGGAAATGAAGAAAAAAATGTCACTGTTTGCTGACGATACTCTATACAGAAAATCCTAAAAACTCAACCAAAAGGCTGCTAGATTTAATAACCATAGCTGGATACAAGGTCAATGCTAAAATATCAATAGCCTTTGTATACACAAACAAAAGACTCAGTGAGAAAGAAATTGGCAAGTCAAGCCCTTTCATAATGACATCCAAAAATGAAGTATCTAGGAATCAGTTTAACAAAGGAGGTGAAAGATCTCTACTCTGAAAACTACAGCACTCTGAAAAAGGAGATTGAAGAGGATATAAGAAAATGGAAAGTAAATCATAAAATTTAACACAAGTTAAGAGAACATAATTTATTACTTTGTTTAATTCATAACATACATACCTAGAAGATTATTTGGAGAAAATACAGAGTTCTGATACTGTTGAATTTGGGGGATCCAAAAAAATCCCAGGGATTTGTTGGTTAATCTCTTGTCCTTCCAGAAATTTGCTATTAATCATTAGAAAGAGAATTTTTCTTACATTTCTACAGCTGTTTCATATTGGAAGTAGTGCTGCCTCGCCAAATCCAGCTCGCCAGAGCCTACTGCATTCGACAACGATGACAAGGAGCTAGGGAAAATATCACCAAGGTGAACACCAGCCAAACTGAATGGGGAAGAAATTCCTGCTGTTTTATTCTTATGATGGACAGAAAATGGTCTAGGCAAAGTGAAAGTTTTCTATGGTTTAAAGGAAATTTAATTAGCCTAAATGCTTAAGCTGTTTATAAAATATGGTGAGATGGGGGGAGAGGTTTGGGTAAAGAAGTGTTTCAGGGATTTATTGAACAGAGAAGCGCATCAGCTATTGAAACCTCACTTGTATATTTTCAGTTTAATGAGCCACTGCAAGTGAAGTTTAGATGTTTTTGTTATGTTCGGATATTTTTTCAGAGTGAGCCGGATCTTTTCTAAAAGCAAGTTTAACCTCTGGTAAGGAGGATACAATCTAATTACTGCAAGAACTAGGAAAGTAAAGTTCACAGTGTTTGAAAGTGTATGGAAATTCTCTCCCCAGTTTCACTGAAAGTGGTTTAACCACCAATGTAGATCTCTTTCATTTGGTTATTGACATCATGTGCTAATTCCTTCTGAAGCAGAAATAGACAAATTTCAGCTTTGTGGTGCAGCAGGTCTGGGCTGCAGCTCTGTTACGATCATGGTGAAGTTCCCAAATCCCTCAGCCCTAATTTCTTCATCTATAAACAGGCAATCATGAATAGGTTACAGAGCTGTGAGAGCCCTGTGAAGTTTCTTATTTAATTCATACCACACAGAGGAAACAATGAGTTATTACTAGTATTGTGAGTATATTTTCCCAATGTTTAATTGGAATCTACTGAGCTGTAGGTTCTAAAGAAGTTTTTAATAAAAGTGTATGAACATGTTGCTATGAAACTGAAATGCCAGAACTTAAGGTACACTCTTCCTTAGATCAAATACAATAAAATAAATGTGTAGTTGTTCACCTGTTTTCACTCTGAACTCACAAAAAATTCCGAGTTACCTTCCTCAAAACCTTATGTATTCACTGGTCTCTGTTGAGTAGCCAGAAGCAGAGAAAGCAGAGCTGGGTCTTCCTCAGGCCTCAGATATTTGCTATGTTGTTATAGAAGAAAAACAACAAAAATAGCTACTTTTTACAGGTTTAGGAGAAGGCAAAGCATTAGAGTTTTCTGTAGGTAAGCTTTATTCTGAAAATTTGCTGAAAATTATGGTGCTCAGACCTTCTATTCTGGTTAATAGAATGTAAATTAATTGAAGTTAATTACAAAAGTTAATTGAAGTTAAATTACACACTGCAAATTTAGTATATGTGCTGCCGAAGCGAGCACCACACTGCAAATTTAGACATGAGATTCCTAGGCAATGTTTCCCACTTGCTCTCTAAAACACATTATACTACAGGCCAACTTTGAGAATTTCAGAACTGGATGGGGTCATACATAAGATAAGATGATACAATTTATTCTCTACAAGTTTAAAAGTTCTTCTTTGGTTCAAGTTCCTGTCATTTCAGGTCCAGTGAAGAGGAGTTAGGAAGGTGGGATTGTGGAACAAATGTGTGTGTGGGGGGGTGGAAATCCTGATTTCCTTTTTTATAAATGAAATAACTCTCTGTATTTGTTCCTGATTCATGTATGTGCTCAAAGACATTAAAGCCCCAGAGGCCACTTTATTGGTTGATAGAACAAATAAAGCTTGTTAACTGTTACTCCATGGCATTTCGATATTGCTTCCTTCTTTTCTTTTTTTGTTTTTATTTGATCATATTATATTCATTTTTACTGGCAGGGAATTTTAATCATATCCAAGTCATTTTCTCAACCTTTTTTTACCTCTCTCCTTTTAATTAAAAAAAAATGACTCAAAACATGAATAAATTCCGAAGAGGCCAAACCCAAGGTCTTTTGATGATCCAGAGGGAAGCCAGATGTTCACCCTGCCCCCTCACTTCCTATAAAAGGTTTCATGGAATTTGTTGCTAGTCATAATATGCCTCCTGCAAGAGTTTGCTCCTCCAGGTTTACAAGTAATATTAAATTGTTTCCTCCTTCTTTTTTTTTTTCAAATAACAGGAAAAAGAGGATTCTTAACTCTGAGTAAATTCATGGGGGCTAGATTCTGTACATTCTTGTAGACTCATGATCCCAGTATGATGTACTTTAAAGAGAACATCCAGACCAGTCATTTGTTTTTTAAGTCGACATGGCTGAATCCCTGGCTCATTCCATGAGGGCCTTGTTCTGTTCTGCCTTTACATGGTGAGGTAGGTGCCAGGATTTCCATTAGCATCAAGTAGCAAATAATAGGTAAGATTTCATCTTGATGGGACTTAATTTAACTTAGAGAAAATATTTTTTTCTCTACCAATTTTATATAAACATGTCTTGGAGTCAAAATAGGAGACTTTCTCATAATGTTCAGCTTTGTTGTACTTTTATATTTTATTTATGAAATATGCTGATAAAATGAGTAAAAGCATTCATAAATCTCTACACACATAATTGATAGAACCATGAAGTGCTTTCTCATAGGATCCAACAGGGAAATTACTGAATAAGCAAATGAAACTTATTTGATAAAGTAAAAGAAAAAGCAAGTATTTTAAAAACTTAAATCTTGGGGCCAGAGATTTAGCTCAGTGGTTCTGGCCCCTGCCTCACAACCACAAGGTCCTGAGTTCAATCCCCGGTAACCACATACACTACTGGGCGTGGTGACTCATGCCAACCAGCAATCAATACCACATACCACAGTGCCAGTAGTGGTGGCTCACGCCTGTCATCCCAGCACTCGGGAGGCAGAGACAGGAGGATTGCTGAGTTCCAGGTTTGTCTGGGCTACATAGCAAGCTCAGAGCCAGCCTGAACTACAAAGTGAGACCCTTTCTCCAAAAAAAAAAAAAAAAAAAAAAAAAAAATCTTATCACAGACTTCTAAGGGAAGGCATTCATAATCTAACCTATAGGAAATTGTGTCAAATAAATAAAAAATAAGAATAAGTAAGCTCTAAAGAGTTTCACAAAATAAAGAGTAAGGTAAAGCAGCACACATCTATACTGGAGGAGTGTGAGTGGAAAGTCAATAAAATATGTTATTTGAGTAGGTGATTTCAAGAGACAAGCCACTCTGGATCCTTGTGTTATGGATGAATGAATTTCTGAAACTCGAGATAGGTCTTAATGAATTTTGGGATATCAACCAGCAAATAAAAGCACAGCTGGAACCCTCACTTTAACAAGTCTGAATATTTAAAAGTAGGTTAGTTATGATAGTAATTTTTTGTGTGTGTGACAGGGTCTTGCTTTGTAGTTCAGGCTGGCCCTGAGTTCACTATGTGGTCCAGGCAAACCCTGAACTTAGCAATCCTCCTGCCTCTGCCTTCCAAGTGTTGGGATGACAGGTGTGAGCCACCACGTCTGGCTATTGCATTAATTTTTCAGATAAAAAGCTTTTAGAAATATAAGATTGGTTTAAATTTTGAATTTTTGTCTGACTATGGAAATTTAATATGTAGTATTGTATTTGCAGGAAAAAAAAAAGAAGAGAAAAAATACAGGAATGTATAAACTATCCAAGGCAAAACAAAGTATCTATCCAAGGTTTTCTGAAAATATAGGTTATATCTGAAGAATAAAAGGTTTCAATTATCACATTTTGGCTTTGCCAAGAGAGCAAACACAAGTAGACAGCTGAATTTATGAGACTGTCAGTATCGGTTTCCCTAAAACAGAGCTTCCCTTCCATATCTATTCTCACCCTCTGAGATATGAGATTAAGATGCTATTCTCACATTCTGGGGTAAAGGATTACTAGTTCTCTACTGTTATTTCTCATTCTTTATGGCTCTATTACAATTTTCCATTGAGAATATAATATTACATATAAAACTACAGGAAAAATCACATTAAAAAGCTAATGAACAAAAAGATGTAAGAAAAAGAAAACCATATGAACCACAGAGTACATTTATAAGAGTTTTAATGTCAAATACCTTATGTAATTAGAAATAATACAAGGAGGAGATGAGGGGGACGTGATTTTTATACCAGACGTGTCAGTCTCAGGGAATATCTTGCCCACAGTCTTACTATGACCAGCTCTGCCCTGGGGCACCAGACATTTCATAGGTGCCCACAAGCACTGGGCAGGGAATGCAAGTCCAGAGCTGGGGCAGAGCCTATCAGAGAGGAGACGCCTTGTCCACAGAGAGAGCAGAGTAATTATCTAACCAATCTGATGCTCTGTGTTCAGGAATTTGAGCTTGGCTATAATACAGATCAGGGTAGATGACGATATGAATCAGACCAACAGAGAGTGAAGCAGACTCACTTGGTGCCACCTTCACTAGTTGGAGAATGACAACACTGCTGGGATAACCGGGGCTGCTGCCCGGTACCATCAAGACTAGGCCGAGATTCTTGCTGGAATTCTCTTTCTCCTGTCAAACATTTGTTTCAGTACAAACGTGGATTTGGAGAAGTCAGGGACCCTTGTAGTCATGGTCATCTATACGAAGCTGAAGGGAGGCTGTCGACAAACTGAGCTCTCCTAATCACTGTCATCCAGAATGCCATACTAGGCACTGGGTGCTAGAGGACTTTATTATAAATGTGCTTTGATTAGAGAGGAAGGAGAATGAAAGCAATACATAATACAAAGTTAAAATAAATGCCACATACTTGATAGGTGCCCCAAACTTATTCTGGAAATAGTATATGAATGACAAGGTACAAAGATGTAGGTTTGATACACCTGTGTGTCTTGGTACAAATCCCAGAAGACTTTGTTTCTTACTTGAGTAAATGTGGGTTTGATATTTAACACTGACGTTCTCAAAGTGTGGTCCCCATACCAGCATCACAGCTTCCCTTGCAGCTTGTTAGAAGTACACACTCTCCTCTTTCTTTGAAACTCCTAAGTGAGAGGACTTTCAGATGAGACAACAGTGCTGACTTTAACGCACTCTCCAGGGAACACTGATAGATCTGAGAACTACAAATGCACCCACATTGCAGGGTCTTTGTTGTCCATTGATGCTTTACAGATACAAACAGTCAGGATGTACAGCAGTGGGATCTAGAAATGGTAAATAATTTACAATTATGAGAGAACAGAACAGAAGGTTGAAATGGTGCTGGGTTAAGAGTGCAGGTAGGTTTAAACAAATGTGGAAGAACAAGAAATCATTTTAGAAAGGGACAGCATGGACACTGTTTTCAAAGGTCCATAGCTAGAATTTTTTTATCTGAAAAGAGTCCATAGATTTTTGGGCAATATTTGGGAGGAGGCAGATCTGGCTTAAAATTTCAGCATTATTAGTCTGGATTATTTCCCTAATGGAGGTAGATTTATTTGACATTAGGTTAATAATTTCCTTTGAGAATTTTGGAGAGGATTGAAAAAGATAATATATGTAATGTTTATAAAGTAGAGTGCTTGGTATTCACTAAGTGCTAACTACTATTGTCATTAGTATTAGCTGTCCATTGCTTAATTCATTGATATCTCTTTTCCTGTTTTATTTATTTTGTTTTTTTACTGTTGCTGGTGTTTTGTTTTGTTTTGAGATAGGTTCTTACTGTGTCATCCAGGTTGGCTGTGAACTCATAGCTATCCTCCTGCTTCAGCCTCCCAAGTGCTGAGATTATAGGGATGTACCTTGGAGCCCAGCTGTTTATTTGTTGTTTTTATTTTCTTTGGTATTGGAGATTGAATTTGGGATCTTGCATTTGCAAGGCAAGCACCAGAGCCACTGAGCTAAATCCCAGGCCCCTGTTTATTTGTTTTAAAGTACTCAAACCTTCCTCATACTTCACAAAATGTCTTCTTTGTGTTAAGCCTTCCATGATTAAATAAGGGAAACAATGACCTTCATCTCCCTTCTGCATTTGAGATCTTGCTAGTTTCCTTTTTTCGTGGGTGCTTCAGAAGGAATTTCCCTAATGGACAAGTGAGAACCTTTGATTGTTGTATTTATTTTTTGAACAGTGCCTGGCACAATGTTATTCATGAAGAAATATTTGTATAATAGGTGAATAAGTTATTATCGACACAATTGCCTTAGGAGTTAATAACAAATGAGGTTCCTGAGCAAACATTCAACTGTATCAAACCACAGACAGCTGTTCTCCTAAAGCCCTGCATCCTGGCTGCTCCAGTACCTGGGGGCGGAGATGAGAGGCACCATCTGCACAGAAGAACAATGCCCTTTTCTTTGTTTTGTGATGATCTTTTAACAGTGATCAAAGAAAACAAAATCATCCTGATACACAAGTACTTGACAACCTGCATGTTTAATTTTTACACCTCTTTTGATTCTCCTTCAAGTTTGGTAAATTCCTCAAATGCATGAATTCTCTTGAAAGGTCTTCTTTTCTTTTGGCAAATAGCAGTGGGTTAAGTTTTGCTAATTTCAACTGGAATTTCTAAAGTTTAGAAGGAAGAGATTCTCAGGCTCTTTCAGGAGTAAGACACATAGAGAAATCTTTTCCTCCTTTCTCAGTACATTGTACTATGGAAACTTAACCACTCACATATGAACCTGTGGTTCCCACTGTCTCCCACAGGTGAGACACAGCCCGGCAGGGCAGCTGACACTTTTTTTTTTTAAATGAATTCTTTATTGGTACAATTTAGATACAGCTCACAATCACACACAACAGTGGGGAATTTGTACCAATATATGACACAGGTTAATTCTCATTTTTACCCATATCCCTACCCACCCCACCTCCCCACCCCCTATATACATGCTCTTTTATTTTCTTTCAGAATCATATTTATTCTTTCCCCTTATTACATTCCCACATCAAATTTCCTTTGGAAATTTCCCATTCTACAAAAACTGTCATATGTTCTAGAGCTCATTTGCATCTACAGGTGCTCATATCAAAGAGAAGATGTGGTATTTGCCTATCTGTGATCTATTTATTTCACTTATTAGTGTGACACTTTTGTGATTCATGTTTGAGGCAAGTCAGATCCCACAAGCTTAAGGAGCAGAGGAAGAGGCAGGGGTATGAGTTGGTGTTGGAGTTCTCCACTGAGGGCCAAGCACTGGAGACTTGCGGGGTGCTGCTGAGCCATTTTCTGGAACTTTCTCTGTGTTTGTGGTTAACTCCCAGTAAGTCAGGTGAACTGCCCACCCACTGCCCTGCTGTATCAGTCATATGGTGGTCAGCAGAGTTGTCTCTCAGAGCTGTGATGTGTCCATGTCTCTTGTGATAACAGATTTAGCTCCACCCTTTCAGTGATTCATATTTGATAAAAAGTGAGGTCCCCATTTCTTAGGTTTATAGAGTTCCTGCAGGGAGTTGTGCACTGTGTGGAAAGTTCTGGGCTGATTGGAACTTCAGCTACCCAATCACATTCCCCACTACTGTTTATGAAAACCAGTAGTATTGCCAGAAACTCCTGTTTTCTTTTTTTTCCCCTCAGAATTACTGAAAATATTTTCTGTGAAATTATCTGACTTACTAAAGAATTATTTGTTAAAATAGGAGATTAATTCTAGATTTACACAAGAATTGCAAAAGCAATCCAGAATGTTTTTGTGACCTTCACCCAGGATATACATTTCCTATTGATGTTGTAATGAATCACCACAAACTTGGTAGCTGAAAACAACCAAAATTTGATCTATGGTAGCTATGGAAGCTAGAAGTTTGAAAATAAGATGTTGGCCAAGTCAGGTCCTGCTAGAGGCTGTGAGAGAGAATATGTTCCTTGCCTCTTTTCTAGCCCCTGGGGACTATCAGCAATTTTTGGAATTCCTTGGTTTATAGATTGATCATTCTGATCTTCCTTTGTGTTTAGATGGCCTTCCCTCTAGGATTTCTCTTCAGTGTCAGTGTCTTAGATCTTCCCTTTTCTAAAGACACAAGTCTTTGTGCTCTAAATTTTTAACGTTTCATTTCTAGGTCCTTAACTTAATTACATCTGTTAAAAACCTACATTCCAAATAAGGTCATATGTACACGTAGTTGTTAGAACTTGGGAATATTTTGAGGGAGTACTGTTCAACCAATTAAACTCAGATTCCTCTAATTTAACATGTCACACAACCATGTTATGAATGTCAACAAAAATTAACAATGGTGTAATGCTATAAAATACGGCATTATTTGGATATGAATAGTTTTTTTCACTGCAAAAGAAAACTTTAACACAGCAGGCCTTTGGGTCAAATCCAACATGTTCTATAAAGACTTCTTTTTACAAATGATCTTCGATTGTCTTCTAAAATGTAACTTCTGATCCTTGGAATATTCTATCCACTGAGAATATCTGAGGTTATTTGAAGTGAGACCTTGCACCATCTGATATTGTATCAGCTGAATCACACAGTTTATTCTTACCATGTGGTTTAGGGCCAACACTTGTTTTTGTATGTGTGAGCCTTGGCCAGCTTATGTGGATTGACTTCTGGGAGGTGCTAGAGACTGAATAGCTAAGGGTAATCCTTGTGGGGTGAAAGAAGTGACTTCTAATAAAAACCTTGACACCAAAGCTCAACTGAGCACCTCATTTCACAACAGTATTGTCATATACTGTTTGTAGGAAAGTTAAATGCATCTCGGTGGCTCTCCTGGTAACCTATGCATGACTTCTCCTGGACCCTGACTCATTTGTCCTTTCTCAGCACTCATCTTCATCCCTTCACAGTTGTACACATGTTGCCCAGCAGGTTTTCAGAGTTCTGAGCATCCTTCATTGAACCTGATGGTGGTCTGTTCAGTACTTATGAATATCCTTTTTGTCTGCTGTGGTAGCTAATTAATAGTGCCATTTCACATTTATTTGTGAGGTTTCATTTATCTTCCTAATCAAGGATTTCTCTTGAGTGTTTTTATTGAAAAATAACTATTGATTTTTTTAATTGAATTCTTTATTGGTACAATTTATATACATCTCACAATCACATATAACATTGGGGAATTTGTACCAATATATGACACAAGTTAATTCTCATTTTTACCCATATCCATACCCACCCACACCTCCCCACCACCTTTATACATACTCTTATATTTTCTTTCTGTATCATATTTATTCCTTCCCCTCATTACAATCCCACACCAAATTTCCTATGGAAATTTCCCACTCCATAAAAGCTGTCATATTTTCTAGAGCTCATTTGCATCTACAGGTGTTCATGTCAAAGAGAAGATCCGGTATTTGCCTATCTGTGATCTATTGATTTCACTTATTAGTATATCCTCCAGGTGTCACCATTTGCGCCTAAGTGGATCGATCTTGTCATTCTTTATGGCAGAGTAATACTCCAATTTATTAAAAAAAAAACACATCTTCTTTATCCACTCTGCTGTTGATGGGTATTTGGGTTGTTTCCAAGACTGAGCAATCACAAACTGAGCTGCTATGAACAAGGGTATACATTTGTCTTTACAACGTGAGTATTTAAATTCTTTTGGGTATATTCCTAGCAGAGGGATAGCAGGGTCAAATGGGACCCCTAGTCCTAGTTTTCTGAGAAATCTCCACGTGGATCTCCACAATGGTTGCACAAGTCTGCAATCCTACCAACAGTGGAGAAGGGTTCCTTTCTTCCCACAGCCAAGCCAGCATTCATTCTTGGTTGATTTTGTGATAGTGGCCATTCTTTGTGGAGTGAGATGAAATCTCAGTGTTGTTTTCATTTGCATCTCTCGAATGACCAGTGATGTGGAACATTTCTTCATATGCTTCTTGGCTGTTTTGACTTCTGCCTCTGAGAAGTGTCTGTTCATTTCAGATGCCCATTTTTGAACTGGGTCTTTAAACTTGGGGAGGCTGATCTGTTTGAGTTCTTTCTATATTGTCGATAATAGCCCTTTGTCTGATAAACAGCTAGGAAAGATTTTTTCCCACGTTGTTGGTTGTCTTTTAGCAGTGCCAGCGACTTCTTTTGCTGTGCAGAAGCTTTTCAGTAGGATGAGATCCCATTTGTTGATTCTTTCTGCTAGTTCTTGTGCTATAGAGGTTTTATTCATAAAGTCTCTGCCTAAGCCAATGTCTCCAAGAGTTTTACCTAGCCTGTTTTCCAGCAGGCTTATGGTTTCTGGTTTAATGTTTAAGTCTCGTATCCATTGTGAGTTTAGTTTTGTGCATGGTGAAAGAGATAGGTCTAGCTTTAGCTTTTGGCAGGTTAAAGCCCAGTTTTTCCAGCAACATTTGTTAAAGTGGTTGTCTTTTTTCCATTGGGGATGTTTGGCTCCTTTGTCAAAGATAATGTGGCTTAGTGTATCTGGAGTTGTTTCTGGGTCTTCTAATCTATTGCACTGGTCCTTGGATCTGTTACTTTGCCAGTACCATGCAGTTTTTATCACAGTGGCTTTATAGTAGAGTTTTAAATTGGGGATTGTAATACCCCCTGCCATGTCATGGTTGCTTAGAATTGCTTTTGCTATTCTAGGTTTCTTGTGGTTCCAGATGAATTTTTGTATTATTTTCTCTAGCTCTGTGAAGTATACCGTTGGAATTTCAATTGGAATTGCATTGAATCCGTATACTAGTTGTGGGAGTATAGTCATTTTGATGATGTTGGTTCTCCCTACCCAGGAACAAGGGATATCTTTCCACTTTCTGGTTTCTTTTTCTATCTCAGTTTTCAGAGTCCTATAGTTTTCAGAGTAGAGGTTTTCACTTCCTTTGTTAGGTTAATTCCTAGATATTTCATTTTTCTAGGTGCTACTGTGAAAGGGATTGACTCCCCAATTTCTCTTTTGGTGAGTCTGTTGTTTGTTTAGACAAAGGCTGTTGATTTTTGAGCATTTACCCTGTATCCAGCAACACTACCAAATTTGGTAGTTAAGTCTAGCAGTCTTTTGGTTGAGTTTTTAGGGTCCTCTAGAAAGAGTATCATATCATCAGCAAATAATGACTGTTTAACTTCTTCCTTTCCTATCTTTATTCCTTTTATATCTTTGTCCTGCCTGATTGCTATGGCTAATGTTTCCAGTACTATATTGAACAAGAGTGGTGACAGTGGGCATCCTTGCCTTATTCCTGACCTTAGTGTAAATGGTTTCATTTTTTGCCCATTAAGTATA
>PVIC010005123.1:17474-59380 GCA_004025085.1 Thryonomys swinderianus
CTCATAAATAGCTTGTATTAAATTGAGATAAAGTCCATCAATTCCAATTCTCTGTAGGGTTTTGATCATAAATGGGTGTTGGATTTTGTCAAATGCTTTTTCTGCATCTATTGAGATAATCATATGGTTTTTGTCCTTGAGTCTGTTAATATAGTGTATTACATTGATTGATTTACGTATGTTGAACCAGCCTTGCATCACTGGGATAAATCCGACTTGATCAGGGTGTATGATTTTCTTGATAACTCTCTGGATTCTGTTTGCCAGTATTTTATTGAGGATTTTTGCGACAATGTTCATTAGAGAGATTGGCCTTTAGTTTTCTTTTTTGGTGGGATCTTTCCCTGCCTCGGAATCAAGATGATGTTTGCTTCAAGGAATGATTTGGGGGAGTACTGCTTCCCTTTTATATTCATTAAAGAGATTGAGAAGTACTGGTATTAACTCTTCTTTAAAAGTTTTGTAGAATTCAGCAGTGAAGCCGTCAGGACCAGGGCTTTTCTTTGTTGGTAGGTTTTTTTTATTACATTTTCAATTTCCCAGATTGATATCGGGTTGATTAACATTTTTATATCCTCTTCATTCAGCTTTGGAAGTTCCTATGTGTCTAGGAATCTATCCATTTCTTCTAGATTTTCCATCTTCTTGGAGTATAGATTTTCAAAGTACATTTTTATGATCCTCTGGACTTCCTCTGGGTCTGTGCTGATTTCCCCATTTTTTTCCTTATAGCATGGATTTGAGCCTTTTCCTTCCTTTGTTTGATAAGGTTGGCTAAGGGTCTGTCGATCTTATTTATCCTTTCAAAGAACCAACTCTTTGCTTCATTGATTCTTTGTATTGTTCTCTTTGTCTCCATTGCATTAATTTCTGCTCTGATCCTTATAATTTCCTCTCTAGTATGTGCTTTGGGTTTCATTTGCTCCTCTTTTCCTAATTGTCTGAGGTTCATCATTAGATTGTTTATTTCAGTTTGCTCTATTTTCCGAGTGTAGGCATTCACTGCTATGAATTTCCCTCACAGAACTGCTTTCATTGTGTCCCATAAATTTCTGTATGCTGTGCTGGGGTTGTCATTTAGTTGTAGAAACTGTTTAATTTCTTCATTAATTTCTTTTGTGGCCCATTGGTTGGTTAACAGAGTGTTGTTCAATTTCCATGTGTTCGTGAGGAACTTGGAATTTCTTCTGCTATTCAGCTCCAGTTTCAAGGCACTATGGTCTGATAGTATGCAGGGGATAATTGATTCCTTTGCATCTACTTAAGCTTGTTCTATGGACTAGAATGTGATCTATTTTGGAGAATGATCCATGAGCAGCTGAGAAGACGGTATATTCTTGTTTTGAAGGGTGAAAAATTCTGTAGGCATCTAATAAGTCCATTTGCTCAAAACCTTGATTTAGCTCAAGCATTTCCTTATTGATTCTTTGTCCAGTTGATCTGTCAATTTGTGACAGTGGAGTATTAAAATCCCCTGCTACTATTGTTTTCATGGATAGCTGGCTTTTCATGTCCAGTAATGTTTGTTTTATATAGTTGGGTGCATTATAGTTTGGTGCAAAAATATTTATGATTGCCATTTCTTTCTCTTGGATAGTTCCCTGTATGAGAATATAGTGACCTTCTTTATCTCTTTTAATCAGTTTGGGTTTGAAATCTATTTTATCTGCAAACAAGATAGCCACTCCTGCTTTTTTGCAGTTTCCTGTGGCATGGAGGATTGTTTTCCAAACTTTTATTTTCAGTCTATGGGTTTCCTTCTGAATTAGGTGTGTTTCCTGTATGCGGCAGATTGTAGGATCTTGTTTCTTGATCCAATCTGCTAGTCTGTGTCTTTTAATTGGTCCATTGAGTCCCTTGACATTAATGGTTATGACCGATATGGACATATTCAGAGCTGCCATGTTTCCCTGTTCTCGGTTCTTTTCTTTTGCTTTTCTCCTTTTCTATTTAGTTTCTTGTTTGCCCCAATGAATTTACTCTCCTGGGTCTTGTGGGTATAGAATTTTCTGTGTTTTTTTCCAAGATGTTCTTTAGGATGTTTTGGAGTGCAAGTTTCATATTTGTGAAGATTTTCAAGTGTTCTTTATCGTGGAAGTATCTTATTTCCCCGTCTATTCTGAAAGATAGTTTTGCAGGATACAACAGTCTAGGTTGGAGGTTGTTTTCCTGCAATGCTTGAAATACTTCTTTCCATGCTCTCCTTGCATTGAGTGTTTGTGTTGAAAAGTCTGCTGTGAGGGATGCAGGAGATGGCTCCAGGTCCTCTAGGACCTGGGTCCTCACAAAGCAGCTCCAGGGTGGGTTTGGGTCTGGGCAGAACCCGTCAACCCTCCGTAGTCAGGATGGTGTCCAGGGTCCGTACCTGACTCCTCACTGCACAGCTCCACGGTACAGTGGACCGATGGGCAGGCTTTAATCCTCCACCGCCACTGGAAAAGGATGGCACCTGTTAGCTGAGTCTGTGCCGCCCCGAGGTACAGTGGGCTGGTGGGCAGCCTTCAGTCCGCCAGAAACGGATGCTGCCCGGTGGCCGAGTCCGCACCGCTCCAGGATACAGTGGGCCGGTGGGCAGCCTTCAATCCAATAACTATTGATTTTGAAAAACATTCCATAATTTGGGTTTTTCAATATATTTTTATAATTAATTTGAAGAATACCATAGAAATGCCGTACCCTCATTTGGAAATCATGGAGGGATACAATATGTGGATGTCTTTTTACTAGTGATTTTCCAATTTCCATGATATTTTCTATGTTTTTTCAATTTCTAAGTTATTTTAGCCTTTGTAATTAATAAGTAAATATAATTGAGAGTATGCAAAATAATCTGATTTCAAATATTAAAAAAAAAAGTACACAAGGTAAGCTTCTCTGAAAGTGATCGAGGAACCATGAACTTGTAATCTTTGGAGAAAAGTAAGACTGGAGGGACAGTTGGCTACCAGACAGTGTAAGAATGTGGAATTTTCAATCAGGCTTGAACTGGTTGCCAAAGGGACTTAGGAAATAAACCAATATGTAACACTGAGTTACCCAAACAGTATCCACAAGACAGTTTGAGCCTACCCTCCCTTGCCAGATTTGGAGAAAAGTCAGTATACCCTTCAGCTGATGTGAGTATATTCACTGCCTTGGTAAGATCTGCTTTAGGAAGAGCTGTGGCATAGTAGACGCTGTAAGCAGCTCTGCTAAAAAGAGTTAGCAATAGCACTGCATTGTAAAAGCCAGTCGTGGACTCAGTAAACTTGGAACTATCCTTAGGGCTGTCATTCCTCTTCAATGTTATGAGCCTTTGGTTTCATGAGTCATACAATGAGCTGCTCACTCCCAGTACTAAGAGATCCTGTCTAGGCTTATGATGACTTCTAGGAACTGGTAGAGGGAGGGCAGAAGGAGGATAGTAGAATAATTTTAGACCTTCACATAATTGTAGAGGATGACTGAAAAGTTGAGTGCCAACATTTGGTTTTGATTTTCTGCTTATTTTTGTTGTTGTTAAGAAGGCTTCTTCCCTATTATTAAAATAATGAAGTATAATCCTCAAATAAATATCTTTTTTGTTAATATAGAGAGGTATTTGGTGATTTTAGCTCATAAAAAGTACATCTTGATAAATCATTCAAGAGGCAAATGATAGACTTCACAATGAATATTTTAGATTTATTTCTTTGTAATTATTCTTTACAACTTGGGAAATGCATACAGTACTCAGCCAATCACAAATCAAGTCCCTAAATTTCCAAGCATTACTTATATTTTTTAAATCTTATTTATTTTTAAGTAACAGAGACCTCAGCTTTCCCATTAAAGAAATCCATATGGTACAGATGAAAGGAAAAAGAAAAATTAGAACAGTTCTATCTGTATTTTTCTTTTAATCAGCCTTATAAAGAAATGCTTCAGCATTTGGCACTAAAAATATTTTTCTATGGCTTATGTGGGGCGTAGGGTGGGCAACGGGGGATGGGGACAGTACTGATCATAGTACTTTGTTGCTTCTCTTGTTAAGAAAATGATTACAAAATATGTGCTGGTAATCTCACTTCAACTTCTGGAGTGATGTCTTGGCATAGAAAGGTCATAGTGTCATTCTGGATGCAATTCAGCTATCTGATGAATGCTAAATTGAAATCTGTTTGATCTAATTCCTCTTGTTGGCTGAACTGATAATTCCAGATGATTGCCACCATGGCAAGGATTACTGGTCTCATCCCATTGTTGGAAGGTATGTTCTTGGCAAGGAAAGAGGTTCACATCTGTGAAGTCTATTAGTACATCCTTGTTTTCCTTCTTTCTGAGATGATTTTTTCAATGTTTAACTAAATTTCCATTTGGAATTAGATCCTTGTGCCTTTAAACACTTGCATTTGGATGGAAGGATGATTAAATGCTAGTTTGAAACTTGTTATTAGTGCTGTTGTCTTTAACTTTTTTTCAGTCAGGTTAGGTTTCCTGATCCAGTACCTATCCCAACAGTATAACTTCATTTTCTTATAGGGTGACCAAATAAAAGGCTTCTATCTGTCCTTATCATCTCCTTTAATTCTAGCTAATGTATATTTGATGTGTTTCATGCATGCACATGCACACACCATATCTACATAAAATTTTGGCCATGAAATTTCAGTGGTATCTCTGAAAAGTCACTTAATGGTGTTATTTTAATTAATTAGATAAATACAATTGATTTCTAAGATGATTTTAAGTTTTGAGAACTTTTAAATTGAGAGCTTTAAAAATAATGTATTTCAAGAATTTATCCCAACTGTATTGCCTGTAGAATTTTTTAAGTAATAATCTCATTGCAGCCCAAGAGTTACTGACACTTGCCCAAGGAAGTCAAATCTAACTTAGCTTTATAGACTTGCTTTTATTCTTTTAATCTTATTTATAAACCATGTTATTAAAAAGTATACATTGTTCCTAGAAGGTTTTTGAAAATCAGGATCTATTTAGAAATAAATTAAAAATATTATTTTCTTGGGCAACAACCTATCTGTCTTTTCTGTGTGTGTGTGTGTGTGTGTGTGTGTGTACACGCACACATATATTCATATTCTTTAGTTTCTTAAATGTTCTGCACATTTTACCCAATTCTAATCCCTCAAATAACCCAACGAGATGCAAGAATCACCATACAACAGAGTCCAAAAAGTGAAATTCCTTTACACATTTCCTTTTACAATAAATGAGCCATCCTTTGTAAATATTTAAATGCTTGTAAAAAAACCTGAAATTATATATGAATAATTTGAAAACAAGCTAAAGCTCCGAAACCTCCTGGGTGTTGGAGCACTCTTTAGTATAATTCTTTCAAGTATGTTCAGATTCGTGCTGAGATGCCTGGGAGTCCTGCTGTCAGAGAGAGGTGTCTCTCTTTAGGAAACAGATATGTGGTGACTCCAGCTTTAGGTCAGTTGGCTTGAAGCACTTGCCAAGGGAGCTTCACCTCTAATTCATGGTTCCATTACAAGGTAGCTGTGAACTTTTCTTGTAAACATTTCACAGGTGATTTGTATTCCATGGTGATGATTGACATCACCTGGCTTTAGGGCACTGTGTTTTCTTCTGGTTTAGGGGGCCCTTTCCACTACTATTGTTTTCTCCCTTTTCCATTAAATAAAACCATCTCAAATAGCTCCAGTGAAAAATTTCTCTTCCTTTGGACACTCTTATCCTACCTTAAATTAACTTTTTTTTTCTTTTTAAAAGCTGTGTACTACGATTCTTACAGGACATATGGTCAACCATCCAAGCCTCATTGATACTAGAGGGATCTGCGTACAGTTCAAAATAGCTTATTTATTAAACATAAAGATCAATGGTATAAATAAGTGACTTGAGATCGTCAAATTGTACATTTTATATAACTCACTACACTGATCACTTTACTTTCTAAAAAATGATTATTTTGTCAGGGGTGCAGGCTCTAGCACTTTGGAGGCAGAGGCAAGATGATTGCTATGAGTTTGAGATTAACTCAAAAAGCTCAAAGTTTGAGCTACATAGGGAGTTCAGGGCCAGCTTGAACTATAAAGTGAGGCCTTGTCTCAAAAAAAAAAAAAAGAAAACTAAGCTAAATAAACTAAAATATTATATTTTCCTAGCAGTACTGTAAGGTCCATAAAGTCAAAACACTGATTTTATTTTAGTTTGGTTTGCTTTACTTACCTACCTCTTAATATTTAGCAAAATGCCTAGTGGATAATAAGAACTCATTAAATTCTTATTGCTACTGGTAATCAAATAAGAGATGGCAGAGAGGCTGATGGAGACAGACCAGGCAAGTACAATGCAGTGAAGGTGGTAGGGAATCTCAGCAACAAAGGAATTCCACACCATTTAAGGCACCCGGGCCTACAACATTCCTCCCACTGCTGAGACCACACCATAGGCCTGGAAAGACAGACTTGGTAATTAGGGCATGGTTGAGGTACCGCAGTGAGACTCAGTAAGAAGGGAGCTGGGTGCCATTGAACAGTGATTTGGCCTGCAGATCTTCTATGACTAGGACGAGACCAGAAGGCCTTGGAATCTCTATTTCTTTGTAGGCCAAACTGGTCACAACTGTTACATGGAGAAAAGCCTTCAGAGACACCACCTGCTGCTCTGTGGACACCTAATAAGTGTGGCTGTGGTACTGGGACCTACTCAGAAACCTTTAATGAGTTCCTCCACCCAGTTCACCACATCAAAGAAAACATTCACTAGAGAGTGAGGGTATATTGTTGACTACAACCATTGGTGAGTTGGTGGAGTCAGATCCATCTGTAAGATCCTGGACTTTTGCAGAGTTCAAACCTCTAGGGGCTCATTGAGCTCAACTCAGGTCTTATACTCAGAACCTAGCAAGGTATGACAGCTGTCTCCTTGTAACTAGTGTTCATAACTCTGTTTATTGTTTTGCTGATATTGTTGCTATTGTTATTCTTTTTCTTTCTTTCCTCTGAAGTAACCACCTTTTTTCATTTCTCTACCCTGCTGGTGTTGAATCTATCCAGCTTTGCAGTTTTCTCTCCTCTCAACTACTCTCATTTCTATAGAAGAGGGAAAATAGTTTCCTGTTTGTCTCTTGCTGTTAGATACTCCTCTTCTCCTCTTGTTCCCTCATCCTCTCCAGTCCTCTAGTCAGAATCAATACCTAGAACTAAAAGGGTTTCAGTCTTCCCTAATTTCTCTTCTTTCTGTATTATTATAAGGGGGTGTACAAAGTCTCTAGGCATCCTATGGTTCTTAGTCAGTTCTGTCTTATATATGTCCCTTTAGCATCTGTTGTCTTCTGGGATCTATAAAGTTCTTGAGATCTATGTGATTTTTATGAATCCTCTAACCCTATTTCTAATCTTTCACTCTCCTTCTATCTCCGTACCTCCCCAACTCTCCAGTGACCTTTTATTCCCAGAATACTGCTGCTATATTTAAGGACTTGTATGTTGTAAACACATTGCTGATTAATTCTATATTTGGGCATATAGTCATGGAGGTAACTCATGAGGTTAAAAGTTTCAGAATAGTAATTGCCAGACTTTTTCATTTCCTTTACTTTGTTCAATACTGTTGATGATACTGTTTGTATTATGTCAGCAAAAACTATGTGATTGTTCTTTTCAAATACCTCTCATGATGTGCCAGAGTGAGAATACTTAAGGGCCATTACAGATCCAAGGAGAACAACCCAAGAAGAAGCTATCTCCTAAGGGATCTAAATATTGGGAAGAAAGGGACTTGCAACAAACATTGCCAAGACAACAAGCAAAAAATTAAATGCATAACAGCAGCAATTACAAAGGAATAGAAATGAGAAAAATTGAAAAACCCAGACACAAAGCTCATCACCATAGGGGAACCTACAGAAAAGGGAAACCAAGCAAACTGAAGCTCACTGACTCACCAGGGCTCTTTGAGGTGGTAACAAAAGCAGATCAAGTAAAAGGGAAATCAGAACTGATCTCTGAGATGAAAACAGAGATACTGTCCACAGTGAATGATATGATTAATAATGTTAAAGAAGAGATTAGGGGCATGAAAGAATCTGAGATAACAAAAGCAAAGATGCCTTTTAGACAGTTTCAAAAGAGTTCCAGGTGATTAAACACAAGAACAAAAGTTTGTGAAGTAGGATGGAAGAAGCTGAGCACCAAATTTTAGACCTAGATGACAGACTCACAGCCAATGAACAAGAAAGACATAATTTACAGGAAATGGCAAGAAACCATGAGAAATCAATCCAACAGATCCTAGATGATTCAAAAAAGAGTCACATAAGACTGATTGGAGGCACAGATGAAGTAGGAGACAGTGCAAAAGACATAAAAAACTGTTTATAGATATAATGGCAGAAAATTTCACAGAAAAATGAAAAGAACTGAATACACACACAAATGAGACCTATAGGATTCCAAATGGCCATGTTATAAAGATATTTATACCTACACATACAATTATCATGGTTCCAGATATGCAAAAAAGGAACAAAATACTGAAAGCAGTTAGAAAAAAGAATTAAAAACTCCACATACAAAGGTAAGCCCATCAGGATCACAGCAAACTTCTCAATGCGAACACTCAATGTAAGGAAAGCCTAGAGTGAAGTGTTTCAAGCCTTGGAAGAAAATAACCTCCAACCTAGATTGATGTATCCTACAAAACTATCATTCAAAATTGATGGAGAAATAAGGTACTGCCATAATACAGAATACCTGAAAAACCTCACAAATATGAAATCTGCACTTTAAAACATTCTAGAGAATATCTTGGGAAAAAAAGTTACAAATCCATAAGACCCAGTGGAGTTAACCCATTGGGCCAGACAAGAAACTGAAGGGAAAATGGCAAAAGTAAAGAATAAAAGAGCCAAGAACAGGAATACATGACAGACAGAACTAAGTCTATCCATATCAGTCATAACTTTTAATGTCAATAGACTTAATGGGCCAGTTAAAAGACACAGACTGACAGAACAGATCAAGAAGCAAGATCCTATAATATGCTGTGTACAAGAAACACATAATTCAGAAACAAAGCCATGGACTGAAAGAAAAGGGATGGAAAACAATTTTCTATTCAACAGGAAACTGCAAAAAAGCAGGAGAGGCTATCCTATTTGCAGACAAAATAGATTTTAAAACAAAAACTGATTAAGTGACAAAGAAGGCCACTAGGTTGTTGTACAGGGAACAATCCAAGAGAAAGAAATAACAATCATAAATATTTATGCACCAAATTCTAACATACCCAAACATATGAAACAAATATTAATGGATATGAAAAGCCACATAAGCACTAATACAGTAGTACTAGAGGACTTCAGTACCCTGCTAGACAGATCAACTGGACAAAAAATCAGTAAGGATGGGCCGGAGGGTTGGCTCAGTGGTTCCGGTGCCTGCCTCGCAAGTGCAAGGACCTGGGTTCGATCCTCGGTAACCACATATAATGCTGGGTGTGGAGACATGCCCACCAGCAATCAACACCGCATACCACAGTGCTGGACGTGGTGGCTCACGCCTGTAATCCCAGCACTCGGGAGGCAGAGACAGGAGGATTGCTGAGTTTGCGGTGGCTTGCCTGGGCACCATAGTGAGCTCAGGGCCAGCCTGAACTACAAAGCGAGACCCTATCTCCAAATTAAAAAAAAAAAAATCAGTAAGGAACTACTTGTGCTAAATCAAACTTCTGAAGAAATGGTCTTAATAGATGTCTACAGAGTATTTCACCCCATAGTCAGAATATATATTCTTCTCAGCTGTTCACTGGTCATTCTCCAAAATAGACCACATCCTAGTTCATAGGAAAGGTTTAAGTAAATGCAAAGGAATTGAAGTTATCTCCTACATACTGCCAGACTATGGTGCCTTGAAATTGGAGCACAATAGCAAAAGAAATTCGAAGGTCCTCACAAACACATGGAAATTGAACAATACTCTGCTGAACAACCCATGGGTCACAGAAGAAATTAAACAATTTTTACAATTAAATGATAATGACAGTGCAACATACAGGAATTTATGGGACACAGTGGAAGTACTTCTACAAGGGAAATTCATATCAGTGAAAGCCTACACCAGGAAAACAGAGTAAGCTCAAATAAGCAATCTAATGCTCAACCTCAAGTTACTAGAAAAAGAGGACCAGGACAAACCAAAAGCTCATACTAAGGAGGAAAATGTAAGCATCAGAGTTGAAATTAATGCAATGGAGACTAAGAGAACAATACAAAAATATCAACAAATTGAAGAGTTGATTCATTGAAAGGATAAACAAAATTAACAGACCCTTAGCCAACCTTATCAAGCAAAGAAGAAGGCTCAAATCCATGCTATTAGGAATGAAATTGAAGAAATCATTACAGATCTAGTAGAAGTCTATAGTTTAATAAACACCTGCTTTGAGCCAGGCATGGGGGCTCATGCCTGTAATCCCAGCACTTGGAAGGCAGAGACAGGAGGATTGCTGAGTTCAAGGCTTTCCTGGGCTACATAGTGAGCTCAGAGCCAGCCTTAACTACAAAGTGAGACCCTGTCTCAAAAAAATAAATAAATAAAATAAAATAAACACCTACTTTGAAAATGTATAGTCAAGTAAAATGGAAATGGGTAGATTCCTAAATGCACATGAACTTCCAAAGTGGAACAAAGAAGATATAAAAATGTTAAACATCCGAACATCCATCTGTGGAATTGAAAATGTAATATTAAGAAAAACCTATCGATAAAGAAAATCCCTGGTCCTCATGGCTTTACTACTGAATTCTACAAAACTCCTAAAGAAGAGTTTATGCCACTATTTCTCAAACTCTTTAATGAAATTGAAAGGGAAGCAGTATTCACAAATTCATTCCTGGAAGCAACTATTACCTTGATTCCAAAAGCAGGGGATGACCTAATCAAAAAAGCTAACTATAGGCCAATCTTCTAATGAACATTGATGCAAAAATCCTCAATAAGATAGGTATTGGCAAACAGAATACAGAGAATTATCAAGATCATACAAACTGACTAAGTTGAATTAATCCCAGGGATGCAAGGATGATTCTACATGCATAAGACAATAACCATAATCTACTATTTAACAGATTCAAGGAAAATAAAAACATATGATCATCTTAATAGATGCAGAAAAAGTATTTGACAAAATCCAACACTGATTCATGATCAGAACCCTACAGAAAATCAGAATAGATGGACTTTATCTCAAACTAATAAAAGCTATTTATGAGAAACCAACACCTAGCATTATTCTAAATGGTTAAAAACTGAAACCTTTTACACTGAGGTCAAGAAGAAGACAAGGATGTCCACTCACCACTCTTGTTCAATATAGTACTGGAAACATTAGCTACAGCAATTGACAAGAGAAATAAAAAGAATAAAGATAAGAAAGAAGTTAAACTGTCATTATTTGCTCATGACATGGTACTCTATATAGAGGATCCTAAAAACTCAACCAAAAGGCTGCTAGACTTAATTGCCAAATTTAGTAGCATAGCTGAATAAAGATCAATGCTCAAAAATCCATAGCCTTTGCATACACAAACAACAGACTCACTGAGCAAGAAACTGGTGAGTCAAGCCCTTTCACAATAACATCCAAAAAAGTGAAATATCTAGGCATCACTCTAACAAAGCAGGTGAGAGACCTTTACCCTGAAAATTACAGCACACTGTAAAAAAAAAGATTGAAGAGGATATCAGAAAATGGAAATGACATTCCTTGTTCCTGGGTAGGAAGAACAAACATCATAAACATGGTTATACTCCTACAACTGCTATACAGATTCAATGCAATTCTCATTGAAATTCCAACACCATATTTCACAGATCAAGAAAAAATCCAAAAATTCATCTGGAACTATAAAAGACACAGAGTGGCAAAAACAATTCTATGCAACAAGGATATGGTGTGTGTGTGTGTGGGGGGGTATTAGAATCCCCAATTTGAAACTATACTATAAAGCCATTGTGATAAAAACTTCATGGTACTGGCAAAGTAACAGACCCAAGCACCAGGATCAGAAGACCTGAAACAACTCCAAATATGTTAACCCATCTCATCTTTGACAAAGGAGCTAAATATCCTCAAATGGTGCTGCCGTAACTGCTTTCACCTGCTGAAGGCTAAAGCTAGACCTCTCTTACACCATGTATTAGACTAAAATCAAAGTGGTTTAAAGACCTAAACATTAAAACATAAACACTAAAGCTGCTGGAAAACAGATTAGGTAAAACTCTTGAAGACATTGGCTTAGTGAAAATTTATGAACAAAACCTTTATAGCAGGAGAACTAGCAGAAGGAATCAACAAATGGGATCACATCCTATTAAAAATCTTCACAGCAAAAGAAACCACAGGCAGAGTTAAAAGACAGCTAAATGTATGGGAAAAAAGTCTTTACTAGCTATTTCTTAGACAAAGGTCTACTCTCTAGAATATATAAAGAGCTTAAAAAACTAGGACTCCCCAGATTTAAAGAACCAATTCAAAAATAGGTATCTGAAATGAACAGACAGTTTTCACAGGAAGAAGTAAAAGCAGCCAAGAAGCATATGAAAAAAATGCTCAACATCACTGGTCATTCCAGAGATGCAGATGAAAACAACACTGAGATTTCATCTCACTCCACAAAGAATGGCTGCTATTGCAAAATTAACCTGCAACAGATACTAAGGCTGCGGGGAGAAAGGAAACTTTCTCTACTGTTGGTGGGAATGTAGACTAATGCAACCATTGTGGAGATCACTGTGGAAAGTCCTCAGAAAACTAGAATTAGAGGTTCCATTTGACCCTGCTATTCCCCTGCTAGGAATATACATGAAAGAATTAAAACAATCACACCACTGCAACATATGTGCACCCATGTTTCTAGTACCTCAGTTTGTGATAGCTAAATCTTGGAAACAACTCAAATCAACTGTAGAATGTATATAGAAGATGTGAGGTTTTTAAAAAAAATGAAATGGAGTATTACTCTGTTATAAAGAATGATAAGTTTGAGTCATTTATACTCAAATGCATGTACCTTGAAGATATACTCATAAGTGAAATAAATAGGTCTCAGATGTATAAATGTCATATCTTTTCTCTGGTATGAAAATCTGAAGATGTAAATGAGTTCTAGAATATATGATAGATACGAAAATTGAAGATATTCCAAGGGAAAAGAGTAGAGATAAGTAATGAAGGATACCAAAAAATATGATGTTAAAAAAGAGAAAGTATATGCATATAGGAGGTAGAGGTGGGTTTGTAGTGTTCAGGAATGGGTAAAAATGAGAATTAACTCATGTAATATACTGGTACAAATTCCCAATGTGGAGTTTGTGATATGTATATAAAATGTAGCAATAAATAATTCAATTAAAAAATGGAACCAAATCTTATGTATGTAGGGGTTGGTGTTGTAGGGAAGGCAAATTAATGGGAAAAAATGAGAATTAAGTTGTGTCATATACTTGTACAAATTCTCAATGTTGACTGTGATCATGATGTGTATATAAAATGTACCAATAAAATCAATTATTTAAAAAAATAAGAGATGGCAGTAATAAACACTTATTGAATTTTTAGTTTTTATTGCATACAACTAATGAGAATTGTTGGTGAATTGTTAAGGAAAACCTTTCATGTATAATAAAGCTGAAAGGAAATGAATGGAACTTACACAATTTCCTTTGAAATTATACATTGGTCTTTTCTGGCACTGGGGACTGAACTCAGAACCTTGCATTTGCAAGGCAGGCACACTGGTGCTGAGCTAATTTCCCAGCCTTATACATCTTTACATCAATTTTTAAAGCCTAGAGATCATGCTATAATGTAAAGATGATCTCATGATAATGGCTGAAACTTAGGTAACACATTGCCTCCAAAACACCAGGTCCTTAAAAAATGCAGTATCTCCATTGGTTAGTCCCCTACTCTAGAGGAAAGAGAGAGAGGGTGGGGGGGGGAGAAAAGTATCCTGAAGTAAAAAGTGAAGGCACATAGCTTGGCTTTGCATAGAGCAAGACTAAGGTCAACATCTCTCATGAGAGTTTGTAATGTCAATCCTGCATCCAGTGAGTTGGGAGATAACAGTCATATGGTCTGTGTGACTGAAAAAAATCCAAAAGTCTCAAAGCTGAAAGCATTATTTAAAATGGTCCTAGATTAACAGTGCTTCCAAGTGACTGCCAGAAGCAAATACTGAGCCTCTAGAGAGATAATAAATTTTAAACTGAGGTTTCAAAGAGTTCTTTTAGATTATGACTCAAAGTACATGATCTCACTGCTAAAATTTGCAAACTCACAGGGTGACAAAGTCTGAAGAGTGAGAATCATGTAAATAATAAGGCATAGAGTGAGATATATAGATTTCAGAGATTAAAAACTACAAAATGTATAAATGGTGCTTACAGTTTTGAGTCTATAAATGAATTTTTAAAAAATAAATAACAGAATATAGAATTTGGCTACTTATACTTCAAACTAACTACCTAGAAGTTTAATTATGAAAAAGTAATAAAAAACTTAGACACTCACTGGAATTACTATGCACAAATGGCACAGCTAAAGATAAGTATGTAGAAAACCTATTTGAAGAAAGTAGCCACAGTACAATGCAGAGAGAGAAACGATAAAGGAATTGTGAAGAGACTCGGGCAGAGGAAGCTAATTCAACACATATCCATCTACTACTGATAAAGGAACAGTTAAAAAGACACCCTACAGCTGTCTTTAAAAATAGCTGAAAATTTTTTGAACTGACAAGACAACAACCCCTAGGTTCAAAAATCTGAATAAGTCTTAAAACTGATGAAAGAAAGGAAGGAAGAAATGTATATTTAGTCTCATCGAAATGGAGAATGGCAAAGACAAAGATATTTTGTAAACACATGGGAAGAAAAGAGGAAAGCCAGTAAAAGGAAGCATGAGACCCAACCAGTTGATATCAAGGTGGGGAAAGCCTTCCCCACACCTTAGCCAAAGGGGTGAAGTCTCAGCACCCAAAGTGATTCATTTGTACAATAGTGATGACAGTAACAATACCCACCCTGGTCTCATAGGGCTGTTATAAGAATTGATTAGTGGATATTCATTAAGTGCTTAGAATTGAGACTAGCACATGAAAATGAGAGACACGTGTTGGGTGGTAAATAAAATTTAAAAGTAGAATAAAAGTTGTAATGGCAGTCAGGGTCACTCTGCAGAGAGTCTATCTAAATATGCCCCTCTCCAGCCTAAAGAAGTCAGATCGGCCTTCACCTATTTGCCCCTCACAGTAGTTCAGGTACCTCTTCAGAGGGGTGAATATTATAGGTAGAAAAGCCAGCTAGACATATGAAGGCAGATAGATAGGGCCGGCCCTTGAAAGACTTGCTAAAAAGAGGATCCTTCTGAAGGTCAACACCATCAATGAGAAATTACACTACAGGCCTCATTCTCCTCTTAGGATGGGAAGTGAAGGTCTGGATCCAGCCCCTCCCTGGAAGACAGTGATTACAAAATCCCCAGATAATGAGCAGGACCTTGAACCACCTGGAGGAGTCTCCTGACAAGCAAGACCCTCTAGGGCTTGATTTCTCATTGGACCCTATTCAGTCAAAAAGTTGCTGAAGTAGCTATGCTTGTCATTTACCCATTAGCTCGTCATGGTTTGCCCATCTCTTTCAAGTCTTATTGGAAGCCCCCACTGTATTCATTGGTCAATTGCAACCTGTCTACCTTTTTTGAATCTTACTGGTAGCCCCCTATTTCAGACCCACCTCACCTCATGGCTTTGCTCCATAAAAGCCCTCTAAAAAGTGAGGTAGAGGAGGTTACCCACTTTCCGGGTTCCCCCTTCTGTCTCTCTTAAGGCAGAAGCTTTCTCTCTCAATAAAATTTTCCTACTCAAAAAAAAAAAAAAAGTAGAATAGCAGTTAGCTGACTTCTTGATCCACGGGAATGGAAATAGTAAAACAATACAGTCACATTTCATTAAGGAACAGCTGAAAATCTGTGTAAAAAACATTTCAGAATAAGCATTTAACAGATCTATTTATAAAACAATGAACAAACAAATGCTGATGATCCAAAAAATCCTTTCTAAAAGTCTTTTCAAAGAATGTAGTCAAGGAAGCATGAAAGTGATCCCAGAAAGGTCTGAGTTGCAGAAAATTACAATGAAAGGAGAAAGTGGCATGTTAATGGGTACATATAAGTGAGCGTTGACTGTTTGTAAGAATGAAAATAATTTCCTAATTGACAGGAAATAAAACACTGAAAACAGTGACATGTAAAAATGTAATGACTTGAATGAACGCTCTCTCCTCTGTAGAGGGAAGTTACAAACGTTGCCTAGTGTTAGAAAGTGCAACCTAGCCGGGCGTGGTGGCTCACGCCAGTAATCCCAACATTTGGGAGGCAGAGGCAGGAGGATCACTGAGTTCGAGGCTTGCCTGGGCTACATAGTGAGCTCAGAGCCAGCCTGAACTACAAAGTGAGACCCTGTCTCAAAAAAAAAAAAAAAAGAAAGCGCAACCTACATTGAAAGATAAACACATAAGAAAACAATCCTCAAGGAGCCTAATCAATACACTGAAAATAAAATGCATGACAGCGACAAACAAGAAAGTGAGTTCCCTGAAGTTTGGAAGAAAACTGAGCTCCAGAAATAAGGCCATTACTATGGACCTTTGTTACAGGTGATAAGACCACGCAAAGTAAGGGGATGTTTTGTAAGAATCTGGGTCTGACAGCAGCAGACTGACCTGCCCCTGGCTCTCACCACTTTGACCTGTAGCGATCATGCCCACCCTGCTGGTGAAGCACTGGGCCTGATGGTATTTAACCTTTCATTGGAGTCTCTCAGCCACTACAAGAACCAAATATCAACACTCATTCCCTATTCATAGCTCCAATTCCCATGACTGTATATTGTCTTTGTTTTTTGAAACCTTCCACCATGTCTCTGAATATACCCATCGCATTCTTGTTTGTTTATAATCTTGCTATTCCTTCAGACCTTGCTTCCCCTTCATCCCTCTCTGAGGAGGGAAACTTTCTTGTCCACATTCTCATGTTCCTGGCCTGCAGGGTAGGTAGCTGTTTTCCTCTATCATCACTGATAATCACAGACCATCCTTTCTACCCCACCCACAAACCCCTGTATCTTTGAATATTAAATCATCAGTTTACACTATTTGCTACTAAACTAAGTGCAGCGACCCACTGTCCCATGCTCAAGGATATACCACCTTCATTACTTTCAAATTTTAGCTCTTAGCTTGCTGCCTACAAGCTTCTTTTAAATGTTTTCTTTCTTTTACTGTCTTTTTCTGTGGTACTGAGTTCAATCTGAATCCAGGCTGTTCTCACTGAGCTCCACCCCTTGTCCTTTTAAAATTTTGAGACAGGCTCTAGCTAAGTTGCTAAATTGGCTGGGTTGGGCTCAAATTTGCAATCTTTCTGCCTCTGTGTATACAAGTTTCTGTAATTGTCAAGCCCAAATATCAGTGGTTTAATAAAATTATCATGTGTGTTTTATTCAGAGCTCATTTGTGAATAGTGGAGAGGAGATGGGCTGAACTCTATGCTGACATTTTGGGGATTCAGGGATTGGGTGGCTCTGTCATCTCCATAGTGATTTCCAGAGTAATTCTTGAAAGCACTGTCTTAAAGATAGAAAGAAGAGGCTATGGGGTCTTTTCTTGAGGGAGGGGAGGGGGCTGTGGGAGGTCATTGGGATGAGAGTGCTTTGAGGGGGGGAAGGGTCAGTGCTCACCTGTTCTGGTTGGTACCAGCCATCTCGTTTGTTCCACAAGTGTGGCCCCAGATATTTCCATTCTTTCATTCCCATTTTATTATTATATCAAAACACCTAGTTCTCATTAGAGCATGTCTCTTTCTTCTGAAATATTTGCCAGATTTATCACGAAAAATAAACAGTCAACATTTCCTAGACTTTCTGCCCTAGAGGCGAAGTTTCAATTATAATCAGTCCATTTTCTAAGTAGTAGATGATGTCTGTCTTCAGTGCTTTTCTTCCCTACAGAGTGAGGGCTTCCATCTTTCTAGCATCAAACAGACATTTTCTTGTGACCATTAAGATTATTCCACAAGCTTTTCCTGTGACCTAGAACCTACTGTTGCTCTTCTACTCTTAACTCATGGTGCTCCAGGCATAGTACTACCTTGTGCCTTTCAGGATGACTCACATTTTCTTACTTTAATGCTTTTTTGTTTCCTATTATCTCTCAGGGCTTGAAATGTTCTTCTTGACATGCACATGCTCAATCTTACTTGCAGGTCTTTATGCTAAAGTCAGCTTTTTCTGTTGCTCTTACTGACTTCCATAGGTATTCTATTGCTAATCCTTTCCGGTCTCCTGTTTTTGCTCATTGAATCCATTACTTTGGCTGGCTGACATCTTCAAAGGGCCTTCTTTGTACTTTTGATATAACTCCATCAATTGTAGGAACTTTCTTAGTCTCTGGCACATGAACACCTAGGCCTATACCTTATACCTTATTTCTCAAGTAGTATAATTCACTGATGAGCCAGATCTTTCAGAAGATGAAAATATATATATATGAAATCTTGGTACCAGGGTTACTCATTGCTACTAAGCTGACATTACTTTGAGGTTCTCAGTAGATAATCTGAGTAATAGGGCATTATTTCATGTTTAGTTTAAAAATGTTGGAGTAGTAATTAACTCACAATTTACAAGCTAAAAATATATATATAATTAAATCTTCAATCATGAAGTTCCATCCAGATAAACCCTTTGTAAACCGAAAATATCTTTGTTAAAAAGCACTTAATACCCCTAATTTGTTGAGCATCCCTGCTCCTTGATGCAGTGCATGGTGGAGCATTGATTGTTTATAGCTTGATCAGTGGCTGACCGGGAGCTGGGACTTGCTACTGCTCCCCAGGGTCACAAGAGAGTATGTCACATATGCCCGGCCAGGGAAAACTCAAAACTTAAAATTTGAAGTAGTCTTTCCACCGAATGAGGATTGAGCTAGTGCCATATAAAGCTGAAAAAACAAAAGGGAAAGAGTTGTAAGTCAGGAACCATCTGAATACAGTGTTTTCCTTCCATTTATATTGCTGCATCCTATTCCCTTGATTAGGTTCTTTGTTTCTTACTTATGCATTTCACCTTATTATATAACCATATGCTTATAGGAATTTTTTAATTGATTTCTTATTTATTCTTACATAAATGCACGTTATTCCTGTGTCTTGCCCAAGGTATATGTATTCATTTCAGCAGAAGTTACTTAAGAACAGTATAGTGAAACATTTTCTCCTTTTCAGAATATAGAGGTCTTTTTCCCCATTTTTCTTAAACTACATATTATTGCTTTGAGTGGCTGTATCATAGGTTTTTCAAGTATTTATTGCCAGTTATTTGGGCTATTTCCAGTCTTTGACTCCTACTGGCAATGAGTGATGAAAAAATATCTTCTTGCACATATGAGATAAGTGATTTCATAGTTGTGTGGGTGGATCAGTAGGATAAACTCTTGGAAATATTGCTGCAGCATAGATGTATCTGAAATTTTCTTAGATATTGCCAAATTTTCTTGAATAAGAATATTACCATTTTCCTACCAGCAATGTAAACTTTCAGATTTTTGTCATATTGATAAGTAAAAAATGATAACTACAGCTTTAGTTTATATTTTTTCATATGAATGAGATTGAAACTCTTTTGTTTGTTTAAGAGCCATTGTTTTTCTATGAATGCTCTGTTTATAATTTTTGTAGAGCTATCATAGTTTTTACCCCTTTGTTGATTTCTAGTAATAATCTCTTTACATATCAGGGAAATTTGTCTTTATCTATAATAAATACTTCATGATTTCCCCAAGTTGATTTACCTTCCAATATTCTGATAGATGTTCTTTCCTTAAATATGTGCATATTTAATCTTACGTACTCTTTTTATCAGTCTTTTCTCATGCACCTTTTGGTCTTTACAGTATATTTAAAAAGGTCTTTGCTGGTTGAAAATTCACCCATGGTTTCATAGACGTGGATGCATATAGTGTTCTTCAATATGTAATTATTATTTATGAAGTTTTTTTCTGAGCAATGTAGTGAAGTATCAGTACAACTTTATTATTTGTCTAGTGGTTATCCAGTGGTCTTCATCCCTGTTACTAAAAATATGCATTGGTACCAAAATCACATAAAAAGTCTCTCTATTTCTGAGTCTATCCTGGAATTTCCACTCTTTTCCTTTGGTCTACCTGGTTATGCACATGCAGTTCAACATTGCTTTTATCATTAATATATGTAGTAAGTCTTAGTATCTGATCAAGCTAATCCCCCCATTATTCTTTTGCATAATGTTCCTGAATACTATTGCTTATTTTCCAAATAAACTTTAAAACTCTGAAGCTTTAAAACAATTTTAAATATTTGTGTTGGTGCCCTGCATGCACTTTTTATTATAACATATTCAAGGTAAGATGGCTAACCTGACTTTTTACATCTCTTGAACTTCATAACTGCTTAAAAAGAGAGGCCTTTATGATTTAATCAAAAAATAACAGTTATATGCAGCTAAACTTTACTCAAAGCATCATCTACTTCTTGTATCTATAATTTTAGGTTTTTAACTTTATGGATTTAAATCTTTCTGGAATCTCTGAGGTGGTCAGTTGTCGACCAGACTTTTACTTTGTAAGGTCATGTTGTCCAATATTTTCCTCCAACACTCTATATGATTCCAAGTTTTGTACCTTTAAAAATAAAGCTATTTATTCCTACAATGATTAAAAGTGCTCTGGGGAAGAACCACTGGTTTGAAGGTCTGTACACAATTGTGTAATTTCTGGCTCAAGTCATTTCTACTTGCCTGGAATTTTAACAATAGTCCTGAGGTTTTGTACACTGAACAGACTCAGTGCTTCAGCCCAGGAGTCTTGAGTAACTGATTTGAATATTCCTCTGAGACTTAGACCTGTGAGTATGGCTGAAAAAGTATATTTGCCTCTCTACAAAAGATCCTATCCTGAAGTTTAAATTGCATTTCCTTAGAGAAAGTCCTTGAAAAATATGTAGAATACTAATGAATAGAAAGAATGTCATCAGAAAAAATGTTTAAGGAGTGTAGCAGGGCAGGAGGTAGAGTTCTCTTAATAGCTGTACCTTGCTGCTCCACAGTTTTTGCAATTACTGACTTCTCTATTAATTAGGGACCCTTAATGCACATTATGGTCTATGTGGGTGAACTTGAGCTTGTTATAATATTTCTAACTTGTGCATTTCCTGATGTCTATGGTGTTCTGTGCAGTAATGGTGAATGTGGATTTCCTTTGATATTTTCTTAATGAAACTAAAATGAAGAAATTATTTAAAAAATAACTCATTTAATAATGTTTAAGTGTAGAAAAGCTTATGAAAATTTTAATATTTATGTGTGTATTCTGATTTCATACCATTACTATCAGTTTATTTATTTAGCTCCTTGTAGAGGGCCTCCTCTGTGTGAGACAGAGTAACCTGAGACACAATAATTAAGATAACTTTTCTTATTGGCAAACTAAAGGGCTGAGGGGGAATTTGAACATATGAGAAATACTTACAATAAAAATGATGAAAAAACTGTAGAACCCCTATTTATTTTTATAACTTTCCACTGGCTTAGATACTGTTGTAACAGCCATGTCACCTGTGAGAACCCTAATGAATCTGGGAAAGTCAGGTACAATATGGAGGTGACTTCAAATCATCTGTGTGGGGGACAGGTTAAGAGGATGCAACCAGAACCCTCATGGCAAGCTCCAGTCCCCCATGAGTCTCATAGCAAAAGGGTTAGCACCTAACAAACAACGAAATTGGAACCTTGAGAAAAAGGCTGAGCTGGAGGGCTCAACTCTTGCTACTTTAAACAGCAGCAGCAACAGAAGGCAAAATATTTGAGCTCGCCACATCTTTATTTGGTACCAAGCTTTCATACCCAAAATCCTAGCATGCTAAAAGCAGGGCGGATTTCAACAATAATCCTTGTAGTAGAAGGTCCCATTGGGAAGGGCAAATTCCAGCCAGTAATCCTTGTGCAGTAATCCTTGCAGTTGAAGATCCCACAGGGAGGGGCAGATTTCCACAATAATCTGAGTAGTTGATCCCCCAGGGAGGGGCAGAGATCTATAAATTGTCCTGCAGTTCCTAACACATCTGGAGAACAGGGTGTGAGTGTATAGGATAAAGGGCATGTGGAGACGTGACTGCCTGGATAAGAAGAAGACTAAAGTTCTGGGAAGAAACTTCTTGGGCTCTGTATCGGGTACTCAGAAAGACAATGGACAAGAAGAAGAGAACACTGTACCTGCCAAACTTCACAAATCTGTGGACTGGGTGTGGTTGAACCGAGTAAGTAAAACATTTCTTTCCCTTTTCCTTGCTTTGATGTTTGGTGAGATAAAGAGATGAATAAAGACAGTTTATACAGAAGGCAAAATAAGAGCGCAGAAAACAGTTTGCGTATATAAGTTAGTGTTTTCTGATTTATAATCTAAATGCTTTTTAATTGTATTTTAAAATAGTTTTAATTGTATTTTAAAATAGTTTTTTTTTTTAACAAAATGACAAAAAAATCCCTTAAGTATCTAGACTCAGGGTAAAATACTTCCAATAGGGTTTGGAGAGCCTTTTAAAACAGGCTTTTCTGTCTCTCTGGCAAAATAGTGTGGAAGGACAAACTTCATTTTTTAAATTTCCTGATCTAGAGTCATTATTTGGCTTATCTCTCTCCCCTACACCTAGGAGCTTCAAAGTGCTAGAAATATTACTCTTTCCCTGCCTTTGGCATAGAGGAAGAGGCCCTCTCCTTCGTCCAGCAGCTTGGAAAGGTAGTATTTTATCAGGATAAATGACAATCACTGTTAAAAGTCTTAGCTCTACTATTGATGGAATCTAAACTCTCTATGCAGCAGCTATGGCACCATGGTAGATGAAAAGTTAGGGTAACGCAGCTTGATGCAAATCTGCCTAAACCTTGGTGCACCCATTGCAAATCTCTCAGTAGGGTTACCTCAATATCACCTCAGCTGAAAGTTTAAGAATGTTTCCAGAGCAAACACCAACATGACTTTATGGCACAGAGTATATAGATACCTTAGTGAACACTAAGGCTCAGATAGGCAAATGCTCTTTGAATTTCTTTAACCCTATTTCTTTTTAAAACTGCTGTGGATCTAGATTATATTTCTAGCCCTTTTCCTTTTAGCCTGTGTGTTGCCATTAATAGTTTTTCACTAATAAAAATGAGGAAGAAATTGTGTCCTTTAAGAAAAAGTTCTGCCTTTTTCATCCTATGTGCTGGTTGCACATAAATAATTTAGTCACAAGATCCCAGGATATGGCAGATACCAGAAAAGAAAGGAAACTCATTTCTGAATCATGCTGTGGGGAGCTGCCTGGCTGCAAGGATTCTGGTCTCACCTGAGATGCCATGTAGCTAAAGATTCCCTTGAAGAAATGATGTTTAAATGAAGACTTTTAAGTAGAAAAACAATTAAGCACTATGGACTATGTGATCTGACTAAATTATCCACCATTTGTGTTTAGCTATAAAAAATAAAAATTTCATTAAACTACTACAAGAAGGGATGTGCTTTGACTTTAATAAAGCAGACAAAAATACTTTATGAAATTTCTGGATGATGTACTGTCTGTTGTACAAATCGTTATTTTAAGTAATCTTGAATGAAAAGGGAGTATCTTCAACTATTCTCCAGCCAGTGGTAAGTCTGTTCTCTTACATTCATTTATTCAAATATCAGATCCTGTAGTTGACATAATAGTAACACAGAATACCTAATTTTATGTAATTTACAGTCTTACCAAAGGAGAGATCACTGATATAATGACAAGATTCAAAGGGACGCACACAAGGAGCTGCAAGGCCTCTGAGGTGGTCCGGGAGGTGGCGAGGAACTGCTGCCCCAAGAGGAAGTGGTAGTTGCAATGAGACCTGATGAAAATGAGGAGCAGTTAATGAGACTCAAAAGGTCAGGGGAGAAAAGTGTCAGAGGGTCGGGAAGGTCTGAGCAAGAAGGGAAGAGGAGAAACCCGTAGACTACAGACCAACATGCACCAGCATGTACAGATGGAGCCAGAGCAAACCTAGGTGAAGGCGTGCTTCATTTGAAGATGTATAGGATAACACTGACCAGTTTAAGGGGAACAGGATAATCCTGATTACAGGGTAATACTTGTTCTTGTTTTAAAAGTTTATTGTGGTTAAAGTGAGGATAAGAGTTGGAAGGGAGTCCAGTAGACAGTTGGGGGTGCCAATGAAGAGGTCACCCCAGTACTTCAGGAGAACACAGACAACCACCAAGTCCTCTAGGCAGTGGAGCACAGTGGTAACTGTAGGTAGTGTATGGAAGGGATTTTTATACAGGGAAAGAGAAAAGGAAGGCCTGGGAAAGAAGAGAAGGGAAAGAAAAAATTTGATGATATAAACAAAACAACAGAAACAAAGCTTATATACATATAGAGGTTGGGGTGTAGGGAGGACAGGGGAATGGGGAAAAAAATCAGAAGATGCATCATGTACAGGTACAAATTCTCAGTGTTGAATGTGATCATAATATATCTAAAATGTGGCAATGAACTCAATGGGGGGAAGAAAAGTATTTTTGGACTAAAGCAACAGAGCAACTAACTATGACATACAAATAATATTTTTGAGGGTTCACTTTAAAAATTGATTTGTTGCCTAAAATCCATAAAAGAACAATGCTAGAAGTGAAAATGTTGTCTATGACCTTGACACTCCATCCAGTAAATTTTCTTTCATTTTTTATACATTATTTCTGCAAACTCATATTTTCTAGACTTTCTGTTTGTCTGTCTTCAATAAAAAACGATTTCTCCATGTAACTTAAAACTACAATCCTTTAGAATTAACTGAAAACTTTACAGTAGTTTTCTTAGTAGAAAACAAATATAGTTTAAAGCTCGGAGAGGAGATTCTGGATTTAGTAAGGAAGGATCTTGGAGTAATGCATTCCACATGAAAACACAGTGAGGTTGGAAAGCCCGAGTCCCTGAGGACCCTGACTTCTCAGCTCCTTTCTATCTCCCTTCCCTCAACCTAATCTCTCAAACGTGTAACTGGAGAATTTCTCCAAGATTCCAGAATTTCTAATGCTTTTCCAGTATTTCCTCAGAATTCCCAAGTAAGAAAATATTCCCCATCACTGCATTCTTTTGTCCTTTAGCAAAATTGCACATATACCTTGTCCATCCTTTAATATTTACTTGCTCGAACTCTGCGTTTGTATAAATAACAATGTCATTTATAAATCACATTGTTATTTATCTTAACAATCTCAATTTTTTCTGATTATTTTTATTTAACCAATGTCAGTAAATGTTTTCCAGTTTGGAAGATTGATTATTGCTTTATTTTGGGGTCTAAGAAGTAAATCATGCATGAAGAACATTTTTTAAGTTATTAGAAGGATTTAATTGCTAAGAGATTGGAATGAAGTAGGTTTGGCTACAAAAATCATTCATTAAAATGTGAATCACCAGAGTTTCAGTGGGAATTCAGGAGGTGGATATATATTGAGAAAAGAGTGACACGAAAGTCAACATAAAGTGTGCCATTATTTGTACAGTCTGGAGCTTTCATGGCTTCATCAAACAGAGTTCTATTGCACAGAAAGCAGAAGAGGTGCTTACTTGCTCTGCTTTGAAAATAAAAAATTTAGCAGTGTTTCCAGATTCTGGACAGTAGAAATAAAAGGTAGACAGATAACACATTTCCACCAGGGTACAAGGCTCATAGTCACTTCAAATCTTTAAAAAATTAGGAGAGTTCCTTTTTGCAGTGATGCTTGGTCTTGGAGGAGACTGAAGCAGATGGAAAGTACAAGGTGTGGAAGGTCAGTCTGTGCGGCTCTCCCCAGAAGGGTCACGTGCATGCTGGGTTGAGGAAGTGGAGGCAGCAGTGGACCTTGGAAAACATCCCGCCGGGAAGATGTGGTCTTGGTTGCACCTGTGGCACAGAAGAAGCACAGACTTTGACACTGCAACTGTCATCTTACTTCACTAAAATTGGATCCTAAACAATTTAACACAGGCTCTTTGGTGGATCATGAAAGATATTTTCATGGATATTATTTTGAATTATTTTTCGAAAATTCCATTGTGGACTACTTGTCGTTCAGAAGGAAATTCCACAAATCATACTATGAATTAATGTATATAGTTTTTTTTTAAAGGACTTTAGTTTCCCAGCCATGGTAGCATGTGTAGTACTGCTTCGTGACAAAGTATTTCCCATTATCCTCCTGCTTCTCTTCCTCCTCCTTTTTCTTGTTTGTGGTGTCGGGACATGGCAAGGCAGTTGGATTTGGAAGAGGAGGACTCACTAGCTACCATGCTTTGGTTTGAATGTTTCCAGCATGACTCATGTTGAAATTTAATCCTCATTCTGAGTATTGAGAGGTGGGCCCAGATGGAACCTTTGGGGAGCCATTAGGACTAAATGATGTCACCAAGTCTCTTGTGTAAAATGAGGAAGACAGACCCAAGTTAGTGAGCTTGCCAGGCATGGTGGCTCACGCCTGTCATCCCAGCACTCAGGAAGCAGAGGCAGGAGGATAGCTGAGTTCGAGGTTTGCCTGGGCTACAGAGTGAGCTCAGGGCCAGCCTGAAATACAAAGCAAGACCCTGTCTCAAAAACAAAAACAAATTAGTGAGCTCTCCCCACATAATGCCTTGTACCAGCACAGAACTCTAAAGACTCCACCAGAAGAAGGCTCTCATCATCCTGTTAGCAAGTTCAGGCCTTCAGTGGTGACACGGCAGCATTCAGAAATGTGAGAGAGAAATTCTCGTTTTCCCTCAGTTCGTGGTTTTTAGTTACAGCCGCTACAGAGTAACACATACTGACTTCAGCAGACTGCTTGCAAGCAGAAGAAGCAATGACTGGCACAGAGAAGATAGATAGCTGACGCTATTCTAGAGGTTGCCTGGATTTTAAGTAATTTTAAAACCCTCTTTATATAAAAGTAAAGAAACTTCCATCAAGTAATTCTCAAGCTGGATACTATAAAATGTAGTTTGTGATGGGGCCCAGAATTAGGGTGGGATCCTTTCCTATTGTTTGTTAGTAGAAGTCTAAATTACAGGCATATGGAGTTGTAACTTTCTCCAAGATTTAGGAAGGAAGACGTAACTATAAATAATAAACATAGGGAAATTATAAGATCTTTCAGAAATTTTCATCAACATTTTTTTCAAAATTTTGTGTCTACATAGACTTCATAAAATTTCACACTTTTTCTCCTAAATATATAATTGTATATTGTAATTGTATATTGTAATTGTATTGTATATTGTATATTGTAATTGTATATTGAAATATAAATATATAAAACTAATAATTGTCAGCTTTCACAAAGTAGCCTTTGAATACAACAAAAACATTAAATTCCATCTACATTTGGCTTAGTAATATGTTTCCTCAATCTTTCTTAAAGAGAATATACCCAGTCAAACCTATGATTTACTTTCATAATTTTGCTTCAAATCCAGCTGTTTTTCATTAATACTTGTATATGTTAGATCAGGGTAAGTTTCCAGGTAATAATAATTAAGAGAAATATTTAGACTTTCTCTTCAGGATTTTTAAAATAAACGACCTTTAAACATTGTTGGAAAGTTGATCCGTCATCAATTTCCATAGCCAAACTTGAACTTGTGAAAATGTTGGAGGATGTACTTGCTGTCAAGTTGATACCAAGAATGTGTATACTATGCAATGTCTCATACTGTGATGCACAGGGCTGGCCTCATGTATACCTGGGATAAGAATTAACTCCAAGACATGCCAGGTACAGGTTGACTTTCTAGAATTTTGTAATGTTACTTTCTGGACAAAAACAAACAAACAAAAAGAGGTGAAAAAGCTTTGGTTCCTATTAAGAAAAGTAGCGCTAGAGATTATCAGCAGTTTTTACTTTGGTTTAATGAAAGATAGCAACTTCAGAGGCCTCTGTCAAAAGAAGGTTGAACCTCAGGTCACAGAGGTTGAAAAACTAAGAAAGGCAAAGTAGCTCATGGGAACCTAGTAAGGGAGCCAAACACCACCTATCTGCTCATCAAGATCTATTCGCCATGCAAAATCTAAAGATGGCACTCCACAATAAGTTAGTAAATTGAGCTATCGCCTTTTCTAGAAGTAGTACAGATGGTTTATTTTTATTTTAAATCCTATAGCACAGGGACTAGGAGCGAGGAAGAATAAGTGTAAGCCATGTTTGAAGAGTTAGGCAAAAGTTACAGTCATAGTCTATATGTATAATAATCATGTGGTAACAAAAGTAATCATGTGAACTACACATGTAGAACAATAGAAAGGGGCACAACGGGAATGACTCTGTTGCTGGTCTGAAGCACAGGTACTGCTGCAACAAGCCCAGTATTTTTTTCCATAGAGGGATTAATTACATGGTCAAGAGCTGGAATTTACAAGGAGGCATATTAAATAACAGAGCAGGCTAGCTTGAACTGCATTCCCACCAAAGCAATAAAATGGGAATACCGAGAGAGCTGGCAAATGTAACCCTTCACCTCTTTTCTTAGGCACAGCTGTCCATATTCAGGTTGAGAAGATGAAAGTTTGTGACTAGCAAACTATATGCCACATTCGGAAAAGTTCAGCATGAACATTGTTTTTCTTCTCTTTTCTTTAACTGCTTTAAAAACTTGGACCCCAGAAAGGGAATTTCCTTAATGTTCTTGAACTTGAGTGGGGATAACAGGTATTTTTGCTAGTCACACCGTTCCCGTTCCCCAAGGGAATCTTTCATTTATTCCTTCCATATTTTGCTATATGAGCTCATCTTGTGCATGCCGCCTCCAAAAGCCTTGGAAAGCCAATCAGTTCTGGAGGCTCATATGTTTCTTTCTGAAAGGTGGTGTGGGATCCTCCACAATGGTAGTCAAGGCACGGAGCGATTTATAATTTTAACTACATAACCTGATTTAGCATAATTCAAATCTTTCCAGGGCTGCCCATGACAGATAGAATTGAATCCAAACTCTTTATGATTGCCTACAAATCCACCCCCGCTTCTCCTCTGACCTCATCTCCTAACACCCTCTCCTCTCTCGCCAGGGAGATGTGCTGGCCTCCTGCCAGTTTTCCTCAAGTCCCCCAGCTTTGCAGAACATTATTGCCCTTTCTGGAATGCTGTTCCCCCTTTGCATGTCTGTCTCTTCTTCATCCTATGACCTTTATCTCATTTCCCTTTTCACAAGGGTCTTCCCTGACTAACCTTTCCAAACTTGGTGTATTAGTTTCATCAGAGTTCCATTTTAGCTTGCTTAGTAGAATGTAATAATTAACGTAATAATTAACCATTCATCTCTAGAGTACCTCCCCCACCAGGACTGTCAGTGCTGTAAAGGGTGACATGATATATATGTCCTTGGTCCCTAATGCAGGGTCTGAATATTCTACACTTTTAACTGGGTTGTCAAATCATGTTGGGAGGTATTAGGACCCTTAGGCAAATCAGACAGAATAAGGAATATCTGAGTACATTGCACTGGGTAGATGAGAACTTTTTAATAGAAACACTATTTTAAAAAGCCTAAGCAGGCATGTGAAAATTTAACATCATGATCTAAACTGTGAACCTCTGATAAAACAGAAAATCAATAAGTATTTATTGAATCAATGATTTTCCCAAACAGAAATCCCCTCATATCTCCCCCCCCCCCATTACTCAGAGCTGGCTGAGGGTGCTGGGAAGTCTCTGCAGGGCCCAGAAGGAGGCTCATGCCAGAGGCCAGTGCTTAGCGAGCCTCCTGTGTCATTTCCATGTTCAGTTAGAAGTTTCCTGGACATGCAGCATTTGGAGAGTTTTTGTGTGTATAAACCTTGATTTTCTTAAGATATCATCCCCAAAGGAAATTTCAGTTGGCCGAAGGGCATGATGGCTTGGCGAACAACATTTGGAGTGACTTGAAAAGCAGATATATCCCAGCACTATGAAAGGTAGGAAGCGTACCTCAAGTGAGTGAGCGTGGCTTGCTGGTCTACCTCGCGGCCTGCAAAGGCAGGGAGGGGCCTGATTTTTCATGGGGCAAGTCAGGAAGGAGCCGAGTGGAGTGGTTAGTGTGTTTGATTTCTGGGAGCCTATCTGCTTTCTCTCACTGAGCTGTGTCTGGTTACATCACTCCCTTTCAAATTCTCCTGTAAACAATGAGAATGCGGGCCATGCACAGCGATCTTAATCCACACTGGAAAACTTCGTTCGTGTGTCCATTTCTAGAATAAAGAATGATCTGCTTCTATCATTCAGCAGCATTCTTACTGCAGAGACTTAATAGTTCTTTTAAACCAATGTGGTTAAATTTAAAATGTTTCCCAAATTCCTTACAGATTAAGGAAAAACCAAACTAACAAACTAATAATTAAAATAAAACCATCATTGCCAAATTAGAAGCTCAACATAACTCCATTTTCCTTCGCGTTTAGCATGGTGGGAGGAGGGGTCTCTTTCCTCACATTCCATCCCAGCGAACATCATCCACACCCACTTTCTTTTTAAAGGAAAACATTTACTTTTGTAACTTGGTCGTGGTGAATACAAAGGCCCTCTTTGTGTGTGAAAATGAAACTGGGTGTGAGCCTTTTAAGGAAAAATTAAAGAAGGATGTGGCTGTGGGGGGTGGAATTCCCCAGCCTTGCTCAGTCCATCCAGCCTACCTCCTGCTTAGAAACCAGGCTGTGCGGCAAGGCCCGGATGTGTGTGGGGAAGCAAAACACAGCCTCCAGGGGCTGCAGCCCAGACGCTCGGGCAGACCTGGCTCAGCAGTACCTGGTGTGAGAGACGTCACCACCAGGTACCATCTACCTAGCACCTAGTAGATGCCTTCTATCAGATGTGCTTCTTCCTGAAACTTTGGGCTCATGTACATGTCCCCACTTAGTGAGAACAGATAGAGGCAGAAACCCCTCTGAAGTGACTTGTCAGGTGACCATGGGAAATCTAGGTGGATCTTGTGAACCTTTTGATGTAATGCTTTAGGAAGGAAGAAACAAATGTTCCAGACGTGAGGAGAAACAAGACTTCCAAGGGAAATTCTGGAACTGGCTAGGAGTTTCTACAAAGTTTAAGTTTTCTAGGGCCAGGGATTTAGCTTGAGTAGTTTCACATGTACCTTGCAAGCACAAGGACCCAAGTTCGATCCCCTGTACGGTGAAGAAAATAAATTAGATTTCCAAATAGTTTCTCAACAATCTGCTCCAACACCCCTCCCATCCTGTGTTCTCTGTTTTCCGCAGTTACCCCTGGCCCCCTGGGTTTTCTCCTCAGCCTGCAGACACATTTATGCTCTAGCTTATCCTGAAATCAATCTTCATTTCCCCCAGGGCCTAATGAGTGTGGTTTTCCTTTCCTCCTTCAAAAGTGGTCTACAGCGGGCTTCTGCGTTTCCATGGGGCGCTAATGTCCTGACATGGTGCAGATACTGAGCCCCAGAAACTCACCATGCAGCCTGCACATACCAACAGCCTCTGCTCAGCCTAAAACTGCTTGTTTCCCAGAAGCCCTTGGTGCTGTTGATCTCATGCTGGTCTTTGATCTCTGCTTAGCCCCTTTTGTTCTTTTCTAAAACATGTGATCATGGTTTATCTCCTCTGTCTTTGGTTACTGTCTATCTGTTCCTTTTGTTGTTCTTTTTCTCTGACTTTCGCTCTATCATCTCTCTGTAGGATCTCTTGGGATCATCCTATTAATCTTTTTTTCAGCCCCGCTTCCTGTGTCCCCTGTGTCTCCTCCTTCTCAGACCTCTCTTCTCATCAGTCAGCCTCAATTGTTCTCTGAGACACTGGATCACATGGTGTCACTCTCCAGTCAAACCCTACAGTGGCTTCCTGCCTCCCTCAGAGTCAAAGCCAGATTGCTTATGATCCTGTGGAATCCTGTGATCTCATCTGAGGCCCTGTGGCTCTGCCAGCACCGATCCACTTTCAAGGCTGGACTTGGTGATGAGCATATAAATGTGATATATAATGTATTTTTAAAATTTTTTCTCCTCCAGGGAGAACATCAGTTGTAAGTGGGCAGAATGTCTGTCTCTCAGTAGTACTTCCTATCCATAACCTCCATTGTTCCTAAGATTAACTCTGATCTCAGAGAGCACAGATTCTGAGTATCGGACATGGAGCGGGTTGGGAGTTACATCTGTTTCCTCATATCATCCCTGGGTCATGTTCTTAAAGGACGATTTGTAGCTCTTGTCACAGTAACTAGAAAAAAGTAGGGGTGCAATAATTATTTCTTGAATAACTTAATATGAAACTTAATGTTGCAAATCAACTACCATGTGTGTGTGTTTGTAGATCTGCTCCCTGACTCCTTAACAGGTTTCAGTGATCTGGGTCTATCTTTAGATGAGTACCACACAGTTCTGAATGTAGGTTGTCATGAATGCTCAACAACAGAGGCACATCACTGTGTAAACTTCCATAGCTAATCTTACAGATTAAAGCACCTACAACATCACTTGGTGATATTATAAAACCAATGTCACACAGCAATCTGTTGTAGATATGTAATAAATCTTGAAACAAGAGATTGTAAATCTTTCAATTTTGTCTTTTTTTCAAGAATGTTTTGCTCTGGTGCTTTTGCCTTTCCATATAGATTTTAAATTTGTCCACAAATTTCTTTACAGGGACCTTACAGGGCTGATGCAAAATTAACTTATTTATAGTAATGAATATACAACACAGTATATTTCTGAAAAGCATTGAGTTGTACATATAAAATGAATGAACTTTATGATACATCAGATGTGCCACAGTGAAGTTATAAAAATGTTATGGTAAATTAAAAAATACAAATATATCTTATATGATCCCATTTATATGTAGATTTCAGACAAAGCTAACCCACAGTTTTAGAAGTCAAATATGTGGATGCCAGGTGCTGGAAGCCAGGGAGACCTTTTGGGGTGATAGATCCATCTTATATTTAGATTTCTGTGGCAGTTCTATGCCTGTGTAGGATTATTAAGGTTTATCAAATTAGTCAACTTTATCTCTTTTAAAGTATATCTCAAAAAATTGAACAATAATCTGAATGTCTATATAAATTTAATTCTGAAGTTTTTATTTAATCATTCTTAGTTAATGATCTTTTACTACATTAAAAGTTTCAAATTCTAGCCAGGTGTGATGGCTCACACCTGTAATCCTAGCACAGGCAGAGGCAGGAGGATTGTTGAGTTCGAGTCTTGCCTGGGCTACATAGTGAGCTCAGCACCAGCCTGAACTACAAAGTGAGACCCTGTCTCAAAAAATACCCCCAAAAAACAAAAAAACAAAACAACAGTTTCAAATTCTAAATCCCTTAGTATTAAGATATGTTTGGTTCATATGACCCTAAGTTTTCAGGTAATATAACAGGGTAAGATAATTTGCTACAGACATCACTAAAATCTTTTTCCATCAAATTATTTAAAGATAAAAATGAGAAAAATCATAAACATTTTTGAAATAAGTAGCAAGATTAGAAACAGTATTATATATCGAATGTGGAGGCTTTCATATAAATCTCTCAGTGGATTATGAAGACAAAAGTAATTTAGAATATGCAAGAACCAATAATTTAAGCAGTGATGTTCTTTTACTTTTTCACACACACACACAAACACACACACACCCCTCCTATGGGACAGCACAGGAAATGGTTTTAAATCATACCACAAATTATACTTGATAACCAAATATAAAATAGTATGTTACATGGAATGTATTTAAATGTTTTCTTTTTTACTGAAATAAAACCAGCAATATTAAAATACTAAAGTCTGAATTGTAGTGAGATCTCACATCTTTAACAAAAGTGAAAATTCTAAATAATATAGTGTTCAAAAGAAAACCCATAAATAATTACATTACTGGTGAAGAAAAGATTTGCAAATATGTTAATAACGTATTCATTTTCTGAAGTTTACAAAATCCAGAATAATTGAAATTACAAATTAGCAGAGATAAAACAGCAATGACTACATATAAAGATAATCTAATCAAGAACAAGGAATAAAGTAAATATATCAAATTAGAAGATACACTTGGAAAAGCAGAAAAATAATGTTAAGATTTAGAAAATTCTCATGCAAATAAATTTGAAAACCTAAAAAGCAGAAATCACAAAGACCAAATCCATAAAAGAATGAATTACTTAATGATGAAAATTATCTAAGAGGAAATACAAAATGTTTCGAGTGCAATTTTTTTCCCCACGGCAATAAAACAATACTTAATAGGTGAATTCCATATGGAAAATACAACTCCAACCTTATTTACACTATTTTAAAACACAGAGTGTGAATTCTTCTCATAAAGTAATTATCAAAATGATACCAAAATCTGAGCAAGGTAAGAAAGGTAAACTTTATTCCCCTATGCATATTTGTGCAAATGTCTTAAATAAAATATGGTCAAGCATCCAGCAACAATACGTCACCAACAAATAGAATGTAGTTAATATACTTTAGCATCAATATAGTAAAGGATAAGAAATGATCATTTTCACAGGTGGGGAGTAAAACAAACAAAAACCTAATAAAATTTAACTCCTGATAGTGACTCTATTCCTAATAAAGAGAGGCCTACTTCAAAATACTTTTCAGTACTTGGTTTTTAAAAACAACTAATATTTACATAATCAGACCTATCTTGGAAAGTCATTATTCACTTTATTACTGAAAATATAAATAACCTTTGAATCAGAAACATTATTTCTTAGATCTTTTTTAAGAAATAGAGGCTTCAAATGGGCATGGTGGTTCACATCTATAATCCCAGCAGTCAGGAGGCAGAGGGAGAAGGACTGCTGAGTTCGAAGCTTGCCTGGGCTACATAGTGAGCTCAGGCCCAGCCTGAACTACAGAGGGAGACCCTGTCTCAAAAACAAAACAAAACCAAAAAGAAAGATGTAATATTTGAAAAAAGAATATATGTAGAAGGTGGTATATTAGGAGCTTGATTTCTCTGTCATAACAGCTTGAGAGAGGACAGATTTATTTTGGCTCACAGTTTCCATTCATGGTTACTTTGCACTGTTTCTATAGTGAATCAGCACATCATAGCTGGGTCTTGTGCTATAGCAAAGCTGTACATATACCTCAAGGATGCAGGAAGCAGACAGAACAACAGCAAAGGCCAGCAAAAGAAAAGACCCCGGGGCCGAAGGGTTAGCTCAGTGGTTCCGGCGCCTGCCTCGCAAGTGCAAGGTCCTGAGTTCGATCCCCGGTAACCACATATAATGCTGGGCGTGGAGACACGCCCACCAACAATCAACACCGCATACCACAATGCCGGACGTGGTGGCTCACACCTGTCATCCCAGCACTCGGGAGGCAGAGACAGGAGGATTGCTGAGTTCGCGGCGGCTTGCCTGGGCACCATAGTGAGCTCAGGGCCAGCCTGAACTACAACGCGAGACCCTGTCTCAAAAGCAAAAAAAAAAAAAAAAAAAAGACCCCAAAAGAAGCCCCAGGGACCTGTTCTTTCTAGTTAGGTACCACTTCTTAAATTTCCATCATCCCAATTACTCATGGAATTAGGATTCCATCCATGGATGGATCCACTGGTGAGGTCAGAGCCTCCTGATCTAGCCTTCCCCAAAGCACCATATATTATCATTGCTACATTTGGACCAAATAGTCAACATATGGACCTTTGGATAATTTAAAATTTTAATCTATAAGAAATAGATATGGAAGGCTTGATGTTCATAGATCAAAAATGGAACAGATCAGTAGGGACACAAATAAATCAGACCCTCTCTGTATTTTTTGAGTATTAAGATGTCAAAGTCGTTTCCTTTAAATATATTAAGAAGAGATTTCCAAAGCACATGATTAATATGACACTCATTTAATTAAATGTATACTTGTGAATAATACAAAGCACTCAGAAATTCTTATAATCTAAGCGTCTGAGGGTAAAAGACAATGATGTTCCATGAGTGAAAATTTAATTTTCATCTTAAAATTGAAACTAAATAAAAATTTTTAAGATACAAAGTTTCCTTAAGAAATATATCTTCATTGAGCATGTACAAAATGTAACCTAATTTATGGTTTACACTGATTGCCTAGGAAAGGAAGCTAAAAGTAGCTAAGATAACATTATAAAAACAAAAACAAAAAAAACCCTAATGGAACAGATACTGGTAAAGAAAATGACTGAAGAAATGGAACCCATAGATGTAAATGAGTTCTAGAATGTATGATAGATTTTTTTTTTTTTTTGAGACAGGGTCTTACTTTGCAGTTCAGGCTGGCCCTGAGCTCGCTATGTAGCCCAGGCAAGCCTCGAACTCAGCAATCCTCCTGCCTCTGCCTCCCGAGTGCTGGGATTACAGGCATGAGCCACCACACCCAGTTTATGATAGATTTTTTGAAATAGGAAATATTCAAAGGGAATGTAGTAGGGGAAAGTAATAAGGGGAAAGAATAAATATGATTTGGAAAGAAAAAGAAAGAGCATGTATATAAGGGGTGGGGGATGGGGGTAGATAGGGATATGGGTAAAAATGAGAATTAACTCCTGTCATATTACTTGTACAAATTCCCCAATGTTGAGTGTGATTGTGAGCTGTATATAAAATTTGCCAATTAAGAATTCAATTTTAAAAAATGGAAGTAGTGCACAATGAGACATAAAATAAGAACATGGGTGGAGATATTTATGTTATTTTTATCAGGAGTAAAATCATCCTTATCAGGATCAGAAAACAAAATGATAATTATTTGAGAAAGTAATGGAGAAACACAAATAACACAGTCCGGGGATATTCCCATCTGCAAACAGTTCAAAATTTTATGGTAAAAACCTCAAAGCTCTTTTTCACAGCTGAAAAATCTGCATGTGTGCGTGTTTGTGTGCATGTCTGTGTGTATGTCAACTTTTAAAAGTGTAAGTTAATGTGTGATGTGTGAACTAAGACAGTAACATCTAATCATGTCTGATTTATGAACTGAGATTGACTTATGTTCAGAGAAAAGTATAGAAAATGCTAAAGCATTTGGAGAGGAGACTACAAGCACTGCTGGAAGAAGTGGCTGTGGACTGACTAGGTGGTATTTACTGTCATTTGTTCAGACAAAGTTCTCTCCATTTATTGACTGTCTAATTTAAATACATGTGGAATTAATTATTTCAGCTGTTGAGATGCCATAATCTCAGACTAATAGGTTTATGTACTGGGGTGTGAATTGCCTCCAGTAAACTGTAGACCTGGCAGGAAATTTGGGAGTTCCCTTCTCACCTAGACCAACCTTGGTGGCTCCCCCAGAGCAATCCGAACTATTACCAAGGTCTCGAGGTGCTGTGACAGGGTGAAGAGGGAAGACACACATGGCAGTCATAGGGTATGTTTCCAATAAATCACCACTAAGTGCTGAACCTATGACTCTTGAAGTTTTGGCCTCTAGGGTGGTGGTATTTCTATAGTATAAGAATACTGAGATTATGGCTAGGTCAATTTTGCAAAGGTGGAGGAGAATTTCATGGGAAAATGCATAGCAGAAGATACAAGCAGAATAGGTCCTGTCTAATGGACCATGGCAGTTTTAAGGAAGTTCATAAAGGTAAGAGGGTTGTAACTACTGCTCTTCTCCTGGAAACAGAATTGACTGTGCAGAGAGAAGTTACAGACTTGCTGAGAGCTATGATTTTAATATCCTCTCCAAGGCTCATCTTCAAATTTAATTGCTTTGTCATGGTATTAAGAGATAGAACCTTCAATACATGAGTAGGCCGTGAGCTCTCTGTCTTCATGAATGGATTAATTCCAGTATTATGTGAGTAAGGAAGGTATGCTGTGAGCAGGCTCCTGATAAGAACACAAGCCCACAGTATTTTCTCTTCTCTTCCTACGGGGTACACTTGTCTTTCTGACATGTGTTTGTGGGATGAGGCTTCACAGTGAGACCACGGTGGGGAGGAATAATGAATAAAGGAAGGTGAGAGAAGATCTAGAGTTCAGCTGGTTAGAGAGTTGTACATGCTGCAAACATAAGCACTCTTTGAAAGCAAGTTGAGCAGAGGATCTAGTTTGCACATAGCCAATTTATTGCCAAATGAGTTTAGCTTTATCATTTCTTATATTCTTCTATTATTGCTCTATTCCTGCGTATTGTACTGGGAACTGCTTTGATGACTGTGGATTCTTTCAACAGGTAATTAGACATAACTTTCCACAGTACAGATAGAGGAATTGCTCAGAAAAAAAAGGTAAGAGCACCTTGAACACTAAAACCTATAAAATTTTCATGTGAATATACAGAAAATGAAAAGTTACATCTGGTACATTTTCAAAATCCAAGTATTTATGAATATGAAGTATTTCCTAAAGCCTTAGGTTCCTTGTTTTTCTGATGTTGAGGAAAAGTTTATGTATTAATTCAAGGTAAAATAATCATTTGGTGAGTTTGAGTAACAGACCAAAAATTAATAAGAAAGTTAAGGAAGAAAAATAAGAGACACAAAATATTATGTCCTGATACTTGGAATTATAACTATTAAATCCAGCTTCAAATCAAGAATCATAGCTTGTATGGGATCTGGTGCTCAGAAGGCAAGCAATGAGAGATGAAGCTTGACAAATGTAAAATGGTAATTAGAATTCCTGGAGTGGATTGGTCAAGCAAAATTATCTCCCAGCAGAGGCATTTTGCAGAGAGAGAGGACAAAACACCCAGCGAGGTCTGTCATGGCTTCATTAACTATGCTTTTGATTTGCCTTGGCTCATGGTGTGCTGGTTTCTTCTTCACGGTTGTGTTGTTCCTGGAGTCCCACTTACTCAAGTTAGGCCTTTATATACATTTCTTTAGCAAAGACAATTTTCTAAGCTTTGGTCTAGACTAGTTTAATTTAACTCATTTTGGGGGGATATTTTTAAAGCCTGGGACACCTCCAGGGTACCCTTCTAGGTATAATAAACAAGACCCAGAATTACAAGTTGATTATGGGTATTGTGAGTTTTAGATGTATCTCGAACTTAAGGAATTAAGTGATTGCTTGATTTCTGGCCAATGGCAACTGGAAACAAAGGGAATTGACTATACCACAGAAATTATTTTGATGGGAATACAGCATTCTCCATAGTGAGTTTCGTTTCTGGCAAAGGAGTAGATCATGTAGCTGGTTTGATCTGTGGGCTCATCTGGAGGGAGGAGGAACAAGTGTGTGTGTTGGAGTCTGTGTCTCCAATGTTGCTCATTTTTTTCAAACATCCTACTTCTTTAAGGGGAACAAATGTTTCTTCACAAAGGCTGCCTCTGCCTCTCTCTTGGCTGCTCAGATTTCTGCCTGCCTTTTGCTTATGTGGTGGCTGGTGATTTCTCAGGGTCCCAGAGGAGAACTCAGGCTAGCTGTTAGGCCTGGACAAACAATCCTGGCAAAAAGCAGAACGGGGTCCGTGCGCTGCTTTCACCATCATGTGCTTCAGTTCTGTTTCGGTTGGTCTTGCCAAAATAGATACAGTGTCAAACATTGATGTGTTGCCAAACTCAGCAGTAAAACAGTCTTGCAGTAATTGTTGCTGGTTATTGGTTGCCACTAGGTGCCAGGCCTGGTGTCAGGCAATTTGTAAAAACTATACTGCATTTAGTCTTTGCAACAATACAGTAAGGTAAGTTTGGCCTTTTCAGTGTTATGGCCACTAAAATGCAGGTTTGGAGACCCAGAGAGGTTAAAGAAACTGCCCACAGCCACTATAACCACAGGTCATAAGTGACACTATCTTATAGTTTCAGTGATTTATTGTTCTTAGCTTTCTCTCTTTCTGGTCCTAAAAAAGCAAACTGGTTACTGCTTGATCTAGATCCTATCTATCTTTCTTTGAGGGGAAACCAGTGTTTGCAGAGGTGTGGCCATGTAGTGAGGCAAGCTAGACAGCAAGAGTAGGGCGCAAACATACCCCTCACTGCATAGAGTGAATTTCTCACCTCATCTGTCCCTGCATAATGGATGTTCTGTCTGAACAGAATGGTACCCACCAGTGTCTGACCCAGCTCATGTCTCTGCTTTGCTCACTTCTGCTCATCCCTCCAGGCCCAAACACTCAGCACAGCTTGAAGAAGCCTTCTCCAAATTCCAGTAGGAGCCAGGCATTTTGCCTTTCCACAAGGCTCTTTACAGGCCCAACTCCAACATCCCATTCTGCTGGTGCATTGTTTGTGGCTGTTTGCATGTTATGATAGCAGAACTGAGTAACTACACAAGAGGTTGGCAGATTCTTTTCTGGATCACATCAAAAATGTTAGAGCAAAAAATGTCGCTCAAATGCTAGAGAAGTAAATGAAGCCTGGTCATTTTTAATGGGTGCTATACTGGACACTGACCCTGGGTGAGCGGGTTGCCTTGCTTAGCAGTGAACCCATGAATCAGACGTTGGGGTTTGTTAGAGATCAGGGACATAGATGTAGATTTTACTGGTGAAGCAAAAAGGTCATGCATGGTAAGAGGATACTATATTTTTATTACCATCTTTAAGAGCTTATCTTTTTTAAAATAATTCTTTATTGGTACAATTTATATACATCTCACAATCACACATAACATTGGGGAATTTGCACCAATATAGGACACAAGTTAATTCTTATTTTTACCCATATCACTACCCACCCACACCTCCCACCCCCTATATAGATGCTCTTTTATTTTCTTTCAGAATCATATTTATTCCTTTCCCTCATTACATTCCCATACCAAATTTCCTTTGGAAACTTCCCATTCTACAAAAACTATCATACTTTCTAGAGCTCATTTGCATTTACAGGTGCTCATATTAAAGATCCAGTATTTACCTATCTGTGATCTATTTATTTCACTTATTAGTGTGTCCTCCAGGTGTATCCATTTGCACATAAATGAATCAATCTTGTCATTCTTTATGGCAGAATAATACTCCATTTTATATATTTAAAAAAACATATCTTCTTTATCCACTCTCCAGTTGATGCACATTTGGGTTGTTTCCAAGATTGAGCTATCATGAACTAAGCTGCTATGAACAATGGTGTACATCTGTCTTTCCAGTGTGATTTTTAAAATTCTTTGGGTATACTTCCACAACTACTATACAGATTCAATGCAATTCCAATTGAAATTCCAATGCTATACTTCACAGAGCTAGAGAAAATAATACAAAAATTCATCTGGAAACACAAGAAATCTAGAATAGCAAAAGCAATTCTAAGCAACCATGACATGGCAGGGGGTAAAAAGTAAAAATACTGATGAGATTGTAGAGAAAATGGAAACTGTCCACATTGTTGGTGGGACTATAAACCAGTACAACTACTATGGAAAGAAGTGTGGCCATTGCTCAGAGAACTGAGATGGATACTCCATTGACCCAGCTGTTTCTCTTCTGGGTACATTACCAAAAGAGTTAAAGTCATCGTTCCACAGTGATACATGTATCACCATGTTCATAGTAGTGTAATTCATAACAGCTAAACTATGTAAATAGCCTAAATGCCTACCAGCGAGCCAGAGAAGATGGGCAGAGAAAATGTAGTAACTATATACAATGGACTTTACGGAGCCATGAGGAATGAGCTCACATTATTTGTACAAAAATGGAAGGACCTGTGGCCTGTGGCTTATCTTATCCAAGAAGTTTCTCTCTATCTCTCTCTCTCCATCCTCTCCCACTCCTTCTAGAATTTTCTCTCACTTTTCACCCTCTGTCTTCTTTGTCTCCCCTCCTCAGTTTTAAAGAAACGTAGAACTCAGAGTGTGAAAAACTTATAGTTCTTTGTTCATTATCCATCTAAGAAATATTTAATAAACATTTATTCCTTCTAGGTGCCAGAGTGGGAAATTAAGATATAGTAGTGAACAAGAGCAATCCTTGTC
>PVIC010005124.1:0-59201 GCA_004025085.1 Thryonomys swinderianus
GACGGTTTGTTTTGTGATTGCTTGGGGTTTTTCGCCTTAGGGTTAGAATTTGAACAAAGGAATTGGGGGCTGGGGAGACACAGACACTCAGACCATGGCAGACACTGTGGGGAGAGGCTCAGACTCTCACCCCAGGCGCACATGGTGACCTGAGGACAGACAGTACTGGGCAGAGCCCTGCCTGGGTCTGACATCACCCTCAGCAAATCCCGGGAGGAGGGACGCATCACACAGGCCTGTAAAACCCTCCGCCCCCTCTGTTCAGCCACCCCAGGGTGCCCTTGCACCTCCATTCCTCACACAGACTCAGCCTGGGGATAGTGCTTGCCACGTCCCAACCTGCTGGCCCTGAAGGGACTGCGATGTCCCTTCTCCATCTCAGCTTCCTCCGCTTGTGGGCTTCCAAGGCAGGGACTGCACGGGCAGCGTCTGTCTGCCGCCTGTAGCCTCCCTCCAACCAAACAGCGATTCCCCTGAGTCCTGCAGGGCCCTCCTGACTTCATATTACATGACAACAAGGTTGATTATTTTCCTTAAAGTAGGGTGGCTGAGGGTTCAAATGATGAACCCATTTAATGTATAACTAAATTAACCTTGACACTTCTTAAAATACAAGTAAAATAAAGTCAATCAGAGACTATATGAAGTTTTCAGATCAAACAAACTATCTCTATTGGTACTGTAAAGAAAATGTAATTTTGTTGTTAATGCTGTGCTTTCATACTGAAAATGTTTACAATTTTGCTTTCAAAACTTTTTACTGAACTGTTTGCAAATTACACACTTCAGTCACAAAAAGAAAATCCGTTTAGGCTAAAGGTGTGAAGTGTCAGACAAGAGTGGCACTTTCCAGCTAGAGCCCAGGTGCTGAGAAACCTCCAATCTGGAGATTTCTATGCGGGTTTATCTAGAGAGGACTGCGGATGTGGTGGATGGCCAGGGGCGCGAGGCAGGCCTTGCAACCACAAGATATTAACCGTCTGCCATCTGCTTCAGGAGCAGCACGCAGACCGCCTGCTGTCCCACGTGCAAACAGAAGAGTCGCTTCTTACACTGTCTGGGGGATTTCGTTTTTATCTTTGTCTTCTGTGGTGCTGGGACTGAGCCCAGGACCTCGAACACGCAAAGCATGCGCTCCTCTAGCGTGGAGTGACAGCCCCACCGCCCAGAAGCGCGTGCAGCTGGTCACTGTCTGACCCACTGCCACCCTTTGGCAATTTCACCAGAACAATGGCGGCTGCAGCCCTAATGCCATCTGCAATCACACGAGTTGGGGCCAGAGGACTTGTACCTGCAAGAAGAACTACCGCGGGGACGGACTCGTCTGCCGGGGCTCCATCTACGAGGTAACACAAGGCCATCGCTGCGGAGGAACTCTGGGGGCCACACCAAGGGCTAAAGTTAGAAATGCCAGAAAAATGGGTGAGGCTGTTTCTCTAACATGGCAGTAAAAGGGAGAGCATTCACTGGACCTGGGAGAGGCTATGTCAATTAAGATCGACCTGTAGCCTGCACGGTGGCTCACGCTTGTAATCCCAGCACCAAGAGGCTGAGGCAGGAGGAGCACTGTGAGTTCCAGGCCAGCCTGGGCTATATAGTGAGTTCAAAGTTAGCCTGTCTCAAAAAAAGAAGAGAAAGACTGACTGATAACAGTTCTAGAATCAGGAACACCTGGATCTGGGTACACCATGTCACCTCTCCAGGTGTTTATATCCATAAAAGAAATAATAATGGTACCACTGGGTTGGTAAAAGGATTAAATGACGTGGATTGTTGGTGTGTGTGTGTGTGTGTGTGTGTGCGTGCGCGTGTGCGTGTGTGCATGTGAGTGTTGACAGTGGGTCCACCCAAGCATACCTATGTAGGTCATAGAAAGTGTAAGAGTTCAATACTTGTGATTTCTACCTCTTACAACTCCGAGCATTCCGGCTGATTGAATATTCTTGCTGATCGAAAAGGCAAATCTGCCATAAACCTATAACCAGGTTCTTAAACTGTGTGAGCTATATTTGAAATGTTTCTTAAATACTCTTGGTGTGAAGAGGCTTAGGGAAGTAGCTGGCTCTGAATCAGATGGACACTGAGGTCAAAATGTGTCCACACTGCCCTTCGAGCTCAACCACAAGGCTGCAGGAAGGCTCCGAAGGGAGCCGCACCCCAACCTCTAGCTGGGAGCAGCAGGTCCTCTCCACCTGGGAAAACTCATCCCTTCCATCCCCGGTACTGAAAAAAAAGAAAAGAAAACTCATCCTTTGCCACAGTGCTGCTCTTACACGTACTGCAACCCACAGACCTTCAGCCAAACCACCTATCTGTCCACAGGAACTCCCCAAGGACCCCCAAACGTCCCGGTATTTCTTCCAGCTGCAGGTAAGAGCAAAAATGTCTGTCTGGCTAGAGGGGCGGCCCTGGCCCTCGGGAGGGGGCTCCATGGCAGGCACTTGTCTAGCGGGCCCCAGGCCCCAGGGTCCATCCCCAACACTGAGTCGAGTCTCAGAACGGCACTGCGGCAGCCCCCCAAGTCGGTAAATGTGGAAGAAAAGTCTGGGACCCTGGATTTCTGGGTGAGTAAACTTCCTGTCTCAGCCCTGGGCGGCAGCTCTGGCCCTCTTGTACACAAATGAACACAGCGCAGTCAGCTGCTGCCTGCTGACATTTCTGCCAACACCAGACCACGTGAATGGTGGCAGCCCCATACCAGGATTATGGCAGTTTCCATCGCCCCGTGCGTCATCCCCAAGATGGTGGCATATCACGGTGACATCATAGTCATGGTGATGTCATACCCCTGATGACATCATTTTTATGGTGGCATCACTGTGTGTCCCTCTGGCACCCTATTATACAGTGGTGACATGTGGCTGCACCCTGTCATGTGGTGGTGATGTCATATGTGCTGACATCCTAACGTGCTGTGGTGACGTCATGCTGTCATATGTGGTGATGTCCTTCCTGCCTTGATAACGTCCAGGCACAATGCATTTACTCACCTGTGTGGGTTAGCAGCTACCTTCGGTGTTTGTGTCTCCACTTTTCACAAAAATATTTTTAAAATAAAATTTTAAGGGCCAGAGATTTAGCTCAGTGGTTCCAGCTCCTGTCTAGCAAGCACAGGGTCCTGAATTCGATCCCCAGTAACCACATACAATAATACCGGGCTAGGTGACTCACACCCACCAGCACTCAGTACCACACACCACAAATGCTGGGTGTGGTGGCTCATGCTTGTCATCCCAGCATTCGGGAGGCAGAAGCAGGAGGATTGCTGAGTTTGAGGCTTGCCTGGGCTACATAGTGAGCTCAGGGCCAGTCTGAACTACAAAGCAAGACCCTGTCTCAAAAAAAATTTATTTTTAATAGAGAAAAGCTTATAGAACAAAAATATAAGATAAAAACGTTTATATAGCTGTACAGTTCATTTGTGTTTTAGGCTGCTATTACAGAAGAATCAAAAGGCAAAAAAAAAAGTATAGTTTTTAAAAGCCACAGGAGGCTGAGTTGATTATTGAAGAAAGAAAAGACATGTGATATATGTAGCATTGCCCCCAGGACAACGCAGTGGACTCCTGGTCCAGGCCTCCCATCCCTCACAAGGCCCAGAGCAACTCCCCGTCCTACGTGGGCCCGCGCTGTCCAAGGCTTCCCCACCAAGGCCACCCCAGTTCCACACAGGAGGTTCACAGCCCAGGGTTCAAAAGAGTCCAGGGTTGGGGCACACCACAGCCAGGAGCTGGGGCTCTGAGTTCCCGCAGGGTGAGAAACACGACCCCACCCCCAGTGGAGGATTGGAACATGACCCCAGTGGAGGGGCGCCCCACGCAGACAAACTCACTCGGCTCCTCAGTGGAGAAGAAGACCATGCTCAGGGCAAGCAGTTAGCACTTCAGGTGAAAACAGCAATTCTCATTTTTCTATGCGTCACATACCTGAGGAGATTCCAGACACAGAAATAAAACGTGCAGTCTAAGAGAATAAAAAGTCACAGAAACACTAGAAAAAAATATAGCCAGGGTAACCTGTGATCTGAGTGTTACAAGGAGACAGTTATGATGGCAAAGCAGTATCTGAACAATTCTGTCCAAGTAAAATACTGAGGTAGGGAAGAAACATTGAAAAAGAAACACTGAAAGTAATAGGAACGGTGTCTACCTGGTGAAATGATGTGGGAGCTGTTTTCTCCTCCCTAGGATGTATTTCCAAAAGCTGCAACTCGGGAAGCATTGACTGGAAGAGGGACATTGAGACAGGATTTTCCTTAGGCCCAGGCTGGCCTCAAATTCATGGCAATCCTCCTGCCTCAGCCTTCAAGTTGTGGATTATAGGCATCCACTACTATGCCTGGCTCTGTGTTGGTTTTATAAATTAGAAAAAAAAAAAAAGCATGATTTTGATGGCAAAGAATCTGGATTGACTTACAATCTGAGAGTGAGACACTGTTTCTCCATCCAGGGTTCTGTCCACTAGGCCTGTCAGCCATCACAGGACCCGCATGGTTGAGTGACTGTGTGACCTCCCTTCCTCCCTCCTGCAGGAGCACGACATCCGAGATCTGACTGGGGCAGGCCCCTTCACCGTGTTCGTGCCTGTATCTTCAGCCTTCAGTGAGGATCCCCGGGTGAGCTGCTGGTGGTAGGCAGGTGGGGAGGGTGGGGGTCAGGATGTACTTTGGGGACCTCGCATCGGAACCAACAGTGGACAGGACGTTTAGGACCAGGTGGGGCTGGTGAGCAGGGGGCGCACTGTCTCTCCGCCTGGGACCACTGTCAGGGACCCCTGGGTGGATTGGGGTCACTGGCCAGAGACCTTCCAGGGGACCTTCCTCAACAGAGCAGAAGCCAGAGAAAACTGACAAGTCTCGAGCGGTCCAGACCTTACACGGACCAAGAAATACATAAATCGTGGGCCCGGGAGCAGGACGCAGGGTTAAAGGAGTTGGAGCGTCTTGTCTTGCAGGACTTGTCAGAGCCTTTACTGGTCTGGCATTCCCTGGGCGCTTCCCCGCCGTGCTACCCACAGCTGGTCACGGCAGCTACGCGCTGAGCCTGCCGCCGCGCTCCGAGGAGCCGCCCCGTGAACTGAGCTGAGCCCCACACCACCCCCGGGGAGGACGGGAGCCAGAGAAGCACTTCCCTTTCTCCGCGTGCCTTGTGCATGCACATGCTGGGGCGGCTCCTCCACAGCCAGCCAGGACCCCTCCTGTCCGCGCATGCTCTGTACACCAGCAGGGCAAAGCACAGACACAGCCTTAAAGCAATTTGACGTTTGATAATTGGTTAATGCATCAGAAGAATTATCACGCATCAGTGAGAATTGTGTGGGCTCAGGATTAAAACTGTTTGTATTTTTAATTCCCAATGGAGAATTCCCAATGATCTTTTCCACCGCTGGAGTGAGCCCTGATGCTTCACCAAGAGAATTTTTTTTTTTTGCATTTTTTTTCTTTTTCTTTTCTCTGTTTTCTCCTTTTTCTGTGTAGGGGATTGAGCTCAGGACCTTCGCACTAAACTAACTTCATCCCCAGTCCTCTTTTTTAATTTTTCGTTTTGATACAGGATCTCACAAAGTTGCCCAAACTGGGCTCAGACTTGACCCTTCTGTCTCAGCCTCCCGGAGTGCTGGGCGGATAGGGCTGTCACCACGTCCTGCTGGGAGTCCCCTTCCCAAGGGTCACGTCAGGCAGCTCCAGGGCCCGGCACTGGGGTTGCAGGGCTGCGTCGGGCCCAACACCCTCCTCGCTGACGCAGCCCACCTGGCCGCCCCCTCCCGGGAGGATGGGGACCCTGGAGAGGACCGGACGGGGGAGGCTCCGTCAAGGGCCCTGCCTCTGTCTCCCTCGCAGATTAAAGACTGGGACAGACAGGGCCTCATGCCCCAGGTTCTCCGGTACCACATGGTTGCCTGCGACCTGCTGTTCCTGGAAAGCTTGAAATCCGCCCCAAACGTGACTTCCCTCCAAGGGGAGCCGATCGCCATCTCGGTCTCTCAGGTAAGGACAGGCTCCAGCTCTGCCCCCGGTGAGACGGCGAGGGGAGCACCAGGGCACGGGGCGGGAGTTCTGCACTCATCTCCTCTGGCTCGCTGGCTCCTCGAGACAACTGCATGGTGGGGGAGCGCGTGTGACTGCTCATTTCCACTTAAAGCAGCTGAGCTGAGAAAGCAGAAGTAGTGTATGCCATGGGCCCCCGAGAAAATCATTGGACTGGAATTCAAACTCAGGGTTAGGCAAAGGGGGGATGTAGAGGCCATGTTGAAAAGGGTCATTAAAAGAAACCCAGAGGGCAGGAGGGTTAGCTCAGTGGTTCTGGCACCTGCATCGCAAGAGCAAGGTCCTGAGTTCAATCCCCAGTAACCACATACAATGTTGGGTGTGGTGACTCACGCCCACCAGCAATTAATACCACATACCACAGTGCCGGGCGTGGTGGCTCACACCTGTAATCCCAGCACTCGGGAGGCAGAGGCAGGAGGATTGCTGAGTTCAAGGCTTGCCTGGGCTACATAGTGAGCTCAGAGCCAGCCTGAACTACAAAGCGAGACCCTGTCTCAAAAAAAAAAAAAAAAAGAAACCAAGAAGCTGGGCATGATGGCTGATGCCTGTGATTCCAGCACTCAGGAGGCTGAGGCAGGAGAATCACCATGAGTTCTAGGCCAGCCTGAACACACAGTGAGACCCTGACTCAAAAAGACCGCACAAAAATAAACAAATATATGGAAGCCAAGAAAAGGAAGGGAGTAGAAGGATAGATGGACATGATCCAGACTCTGGAATGTCACCGTTAATACCATGAACACAATTAATATACATTAATGACTGTCATTTTAATTTTTTTAAGAAAAAGGTGATTCTGAGCTGCCTATTTATTTCATATCACATTCATCTGGAAATAACTGGGCTGATTGTATATTATTTGCTATTAACTTCTCCAGGTTAAAAAAAAAATCACATTCTTGTCCCAGTTTTATTTCTGTAATCATAGTAGAAAAAGTATTCAGGGGCTGGAGATTTAGCTCAGCGGTACCAGCGCCTGCCTCGCAAGCACAAGGTTCCGAGTTCGATCCCCAGTAACCACATACAATGCTGGGTGTGGTGACTCACACCCACCAGCAATCAATACCACACACCACAGTGCCGGGCGTGGTGGCTCATGCCTGTAATCCTAGCACTCAGGAGGCAGAGGCAGGAGGATTGCTGAGTTCGAGGTTTGCCTGGGCTACACAGTGAGTTCAGGGCCAGCCTGAACTACAAAACAAGACCCTGTCTCAAAAAAAAAAAAAGTATTCATGTGCCTCCAATCTTCTGATTTGGGACCTGATGACCTAACATATTAGGGAAGCATTTTGTGAGGAGTGGTTTTTGTGTCTTTTTCTTTGTGTTCATTGTCACTGGGTTTGTTTCAGGGCACAGTGTATATAAATAACAAGGCTAAGATCATATCCAGCAATATCATCAATGCTAACGGAGTGGTGCACATCATAGACAAGTTACTGTCCCCCCAGAACTTGCTCGTCTACCCCAGAGACACCTCGGGAAGGATTCTGGTAGGTGGACATGAGCCCTGAGCCCAGAGTGGGTGGCTCCAAGTGTCCCCGTCTCGGCTCTGCTCTGAGCCCTCTCTCCGAAACCCTGCACTTGTGCTGCTTCAACCTCAAATTGTCCTTAAAACCCTCATAAACATGATTCTTAGGGAGAAGCGAAAATAAAATGGCTGTGTGAAACCAGTAGATGCATTTTAACCGGGTGCACAGGTGAGCATCTAAATCCAAGCTATTTGGGAAGCTGCGGCAGAAGCACCCCATATGACCAGGAGTTCAAGACCAGCCTGGGCAACATAGTGACACTCTGACTCATAAAAACTCAACAATGGTTCTGTGTTCCTTTGCCATTGCTGGGACAGAGTGCCCGACACACATGACATAGAGGAGGATGTGAGGTTTCAGCTCACAGTTTCCATCCACGGCCAGCTGGCCCCATTGCTGGGGAAGCGGGAGAGAACATTATGGCAGATTGCGGTAGATGAACGCTGCTCACCGCAGCGCACAGGCAGCACAGGGCAGGGGAGAGGACCAAAGGGAGGAGCCAGAGACCAGACACAGACCCCAAAGTCATGCCCCATGACCAGCCAGACACACGCAGAAGTGGCTTGGCCAACCTCCAGGCATCTGTCAAGCCATCAAGTGGACAATCGAAGTTAACTGAGAAACTTGGTATCCACAGAGCAGGTGGTCTGTCTGCACAGACGTACAAAGTGGGAAAAGAAGAGAGTGGAGAGAAGGGAAGGGAAAGGAGGCAGGGAGGAGAGGAGAGGGAGGGGGAGGGAGGGAGAGGAGGGAGAAAGGAGGGTTTAGACATCACTACAAGGGAATTTGGAGGAGACTCCTTCTCCATGCACACAGAAGACCACTGTAGCTTTATTTTGATCAACTGGTCCTGGCCAGGTCCTTCAGTGCAGGTTACAGACTTCACTCAACCCACTGACGCAAAGCAGGGTTTCTGAAGAATCGAGTGTATCACCAGCATCTTGGAAGGCTGGAGCCTAACTTAGAGGCACAGGGTGGGAACAGAGCAGCCCAGGGACCCTGGCAAGGGTACCCAAGACTGCACCACGGCAACTCCACCCCTGCGCACAGCTGCCACGGCCTCCTGTTACCTTGAGCTGGCACTGTGCCCCTGCTTGGGACCCTACACAAGGAATACAAGAAGCAGGGTACACAACCCCATGGCATCTGCCATGCAGAAGGCTCAGGCAGAGGGGCAGTGGAGAGGCAGGCGGCCCCTCCTTTACCTTCCCTGCGTCCAGGTCCTTATGAGGACAACCCCCCCCCCAACCTTCTTGTTTCTACAGCAAAACCTGACCACGGTGGCAGCAAACCACGGATACAGCCAGTTCAGCAAACTATTACAGGTACCAGCTGCGGGCAGTGGGACACAGAACAACTCGGCCACAGCCATGTGGCTTGGTCTTTTGACTGCTAGCTGGGTGCTCGTGGCCGTGGCCATGGTGGCTGAGAGGGGTCCTCATTTTCCAGAAGGCAAAGTCCTCCCCGCTGCTCTGCCCTCACAGTGCCACCCACAGAGCCATGGACGAAATGGTCCCTGTGGGAAGCACTTCACATCCAGAATTAACCCCTTGTAGATACAGGAAGTGGAGGTGAAGACCAGAGGTCCATATGTGGATCAGATGGGAAATTATTCAATTCAGAGACTGCTCCCACGAGCTGAGCAGTCCGATCGCGATCGCGGAGAAGACCGCCCAAGGCTCCCTCCTCCCTCTTACTTTTTAAATGAAATACAAGAAAACTGCAAAGCAGGTCTTTCAGAAATCCCACTATTCGGGCAAAAGCAGTAAATACAAAAAAAAAGAACATGTACAAAAGCCCAAGTTTATTTTCCTGTTAACAAGAACCAAAAATTTAACTTTCTGGATTGCTCTCTGAGGAAACGTGGGTCAGAGTGGGAAGCACATGGGGCCCTCGTTTCATGGTCACGGGGCTCTGACCGCAGCGAGGGCTTCCCACTGCGTTGCAGGACTCAGGCTTGCTGAGTGTCATCACCGACCCCATCCACACGCCGGTCACGCTCTTCTGGCCCACGGACCGTGCCCTGCAGGCCCTGCCCCAGGGGCAGCGGGACTTCCTGTTCTCCCAGGACAACAAGGACAAGCTGAAGGAGTATTTGAAGTTCCACATGATCCGCGATGCCAAGGTACAGTGCTGCCCCCAACCGGCCTGGGCTGGGAAGATGTCGTGGGAAAGCGCAGGCGCGAGCAGTCCCTGAGCTGCACCTCCCACGTGGCTCCAGGAACAGGACGCAGCCTCGGGCCACCCTGCTGCGCCTGGCTGGGCTGAGAGTCCTCCGGCTCCGGCGTCTCCCGCCCACTGGGCTGTTACCTTTCAGATCCACAGTGGCCGGGAGCCCGGCGCTCAGGGCGCTCCCAGGAGGGGCCAGACTGGCGGGGGAGTCACACGGTCAGCAGCCATGCCGGAGGCACCGCTCAGAGGGGGTCTCGAGGCCCGGACGGCGGCCTCCCTTCCCTCTGCTGTGCCAACCGTGGGCTGGAACGTGGACCGAGATGACCCTTGCCTCCTTTAGGCTGTGGGTGCTGCACAGTCTCCCCCAGGGACAAGAGTGACCAAGACGGTCACCGAGCAGCGCCTTCCTAATCAGAGTGGCGGGCGGCACAGCAGCCCTTGTGCCCAGGGCCCCTCGTGTCCCTCAGGATGGTTCCAAAGCGCAAGGGTAGCGCCTGTGTCGGTTTTATGTTAGCATATTGTTAGAACTGCTCTAGTTTGTCAGGAACGGGTAAGCTCTTCCTATGTCTAATTTATAAATTAAGCTTTATTGTAAGTATGCTTTTATTGAGCAAAGAAAAGTGTGCATAGGATTTAGTGCTCCCTGTGATTTCAGTGTCTGCTGGGGGTCTTGGAACGCAGGTTGGGGGTGGCTGCATTTCAGTGCAGAACTGAGCACAAGTATGTCCCAGGGTGATAAGACCAGGTACTGAAACATGGGGTGCCGGGCTCTGGGGAGTCCCGGCCTCACTGTGCCCTCTGGTCGGCCCTGGACAGTTGCACCTGACAGCGCACCATGCCCTGGTTTGGTTTCTTGCACCTGCCATGACTGCTTTCACCTTGTTTTGGTTTGGATTTTTTTTTTTTAACTGTTCCCACCATCCAAGACCACCTTTGCTCTCCTGGGCTGCGCAGACATCTCCCCGACCCCTTTCATACTGTGTAATGGCTGCCGGCCACAGGCTCCAACCTCTCCACTCGGAGTCTTTCTCTCCCGACTTCGGAATTTCCGGCAAGCACCTCACTAATCTTGATGCGATCGATCACTGAGCTCTCCCCAAAACTAATCATATAGGAACAGCAGTCTGTATTAGTCAGGAGTCCTGTCCCTGAGACGTAACACCCCGAATCCCACAACTTGAAGGCAGAGAATTTCTCTTTGGCCCCTGGTTTCAGAGGATCCAGTCCGTGGGAAGCTGGCCTCCAGGGAGAAAAATCATGGTGGAAGAGCTGCGTAGGTCGTAGCAGCCAGGAAGCAGAGCAGAGAGAGCACCCGAGGAGCAGCATGGGACCCGAGGCAGCGCAGGGCCTCCCTGACTCGCTCACATACACTCCCAAGGCCCACGTGCAGGTCTCAGGACCATCAAGGAGACAGTGAACCCCAACCCCACACCGCTGCTCTCTGGCCTGAGTCCCCCCCACCAAGAACCCAAACCCCCAACTCCATTCATTTGTGGTGCCTGGGTCACTTTGCTAGGGCTCCTGCACCACCACTGGGTGTCATAAAACAGGAAAGGTGTCGACCCTCACCCGTCTGAGGCTAATGTCTGAAATAGGGGTGCCTTAGGGGCTGTTCCCCTGATGGGTCTCTTCCAAGTTCCCACTCAGCGTCCAGGGCTTCCTGCAGCACATGGTGGCTCTCAGCTCGCAGCTGCATCTCAGCCTCCACCCGCATCTTCAGTCTTCTCCCCGCGCATCTCTGCATCCTCGTGTGGGGGTCCCCTCCTCCTCCCTGTGCTTTTGAAGCCCCATTCATGTCTCCTAAGGATCACCTCATTTTATATAACTGTATTTGCAACAAGCTTGTTTTCAAATAAGGTCATTTTCTTAGTTTGTGGGGGTCGATAAAACCACATATCATGTTGAGGGGTACAGTTCAGCCATTTCCCTGTTACCCCACTCAGCCCTTCCCTGGCTTCCCACACGGAGAAAGAATCTGCACAAACCCGACACACAGAGTAGGGTGGAGGGTGGTTAACACCAGACCAGCAGGCTGGGACTTTCCCTCCAGAAGGATTTCCAGCCTCCTACAAAGCCCGTGAGTACCCTCTTCTTTGATTGTGTCTCCTGTCACTTCGAAGCCGGAAGGGTTATAACTCGCAGGGAGAACTTGCATCTGGCTTGGGCTTGTGCGTGGGTTGGCCTGAGTGTGGGGCACTCCGGCAGCACCCTCTCTCTGCAGGTGTTGGCTGTGGATCTCCCCAGACCTTCCTGGAGGACCTTTCAAGGCTCAATGCTAAGAGTGACCTGTGGCACTGACGATAGAACTGTGAGTGTCGTCCTGGGCGCTGGGCAGAGATACAGCAGGGCGGCCATCTCTACCCACCTGCACTTGGAAAAGTGTGCGGCTCTCCCTCCCCTTGACGGAAGGGGAAGCTTCTGTCCTTGCTTTAGGACTGGACCACAGACTGGGCAGCCCATGCCCTCGTGGCAAGGGCTCTAACACCCTTCATGGTGGAAAGCCAGTTCTGGTAGCTTTCTTCCAGTTCTTTCTGAGTCTTGCGGACATGTCCATGGGCCTAAAAGCAGAGAGGTATATGAAGGATTGCCCTCCCCCTCTCTCCTCTCTCAGGGCGAGCTCTTCCTAAATGACCAGATGTGCAGAATTGTGCAGCGGGAACTCTTGTTTGACGTGGGCGTGGCCTATGGCATCGACTGCCTGCTGATGGACCCTGACCTGGGAGGCCACTGTGACACCTTCACCACTTTCAGTTTTCTGGTCAGTCCTGAAGCCACAGGGCAGTAGGGGAACCTTGGACCCAGGCACAGCCCTGGTCACTCTGCCACCAACTGAGGCTTGACTGCAGTGAAACCAGGACCCAAGGGGCCTCTAGGCCAAACAATGGAGTCCTCCACTTCAGAATCAGCCAGCATCTTCTTAGCCCTACACAGGCCTTCAATGTCCTTGTCTGTCCGTCCCTCCACCCGTCCCTTCACTCCATCACGTTAAGGAAACAGCTCATGAAGACCCAGAATGCACCAGGTCTTCTGACACTCCCTCTCAAGGCCAAGCACCCCCTTCTCATTCATTCAGCACACACTTTTTGAGCCTCTGCCAGATTATATCATGTAAAGTTGCCATATTTGACAAGTTGGAACCTATAAAATGGCAGTTTCCCATGGTTCGGTTTATGGACTATTATGCTCCCTTCACATATCCATGTGAGAGCGCTGGTAGAACTGGCACCGAGGCCTCCACTGCACTCACACATTCTCACTGCCTCACCACCTGGCGCCCCCTGGAGGGCCACCCCCGAGCCGCCATTGTGCCCTGTGCCCATCTTCCCTCCCAGGAATCCAGTCATGGGAGTAATTAGCATCAGCTCTGCTGTGTCAGTTTGGAAATTAAGTCATAAAGAAATGCAGTGACTTCCCAAGATGGAGTTCAGCCCAGTTGCTGTGGGCACCTGGCATCTTGTGGGCATTCAGTAAATGGGGATGAAAGAAGTCATCCCTCGTGCTGCTGGGCTCCAGGCTGTCTTCATTCCCAGAGTATATTCACATATATTTCTCAGCTGATTATCCCCCCCATCTCCTAGAGATCAATAACAGTAAGAATTATTATCCGTACTTTATGTCATAAAACAAAGGTCGGAAACTCTTAGCGAGTGGGCTAAAGTATCTTGGCCAACTTGAAACAGAGCTCCACTTGGCACTGCACTGCCACATCTGTGCCACGGCCCGGCCTGGGGTTGTAGAAGAAGGAACTTTTCCCCTCGAGGAACTGAGCCAGAAAGCTGAGTCCCAGAAAACCTTCAGAGTTCCCCAGGGCAAAGTCACAGTGTGTTTCTTTTTGAATTCTTAACCGTAGTCAAATCTTTTTTTTTTTTTTTTTTTTTTTTTTTTTGAGACAGGGTTTTGCTTTGTAGTTCAGGCTGGCCCTGAGCTCACTATGTAGCCCAGGCACTCCTCCTGTCTCTGCCTCCTGAGTGCTGGGATTACAGGCGTGAGCTACCACGCCCGGCTCGTAGTCAAATCTTAATCAACATTAAATTCCCAACCAACTTACCCAACTATTAACAGGGATGTTTCCTTGTGTCTTCCAGTGTTCCTGATTTTAAAGTCTCTTTCTTTGTTCACTAGGGAGGCTGCGGCAGCTGCTTCAATACCCCTCCCTGCCCTGGGCAGAGCAAACCGATGGTAATTATGAAGATTGCAATAACATTTGGGGAGCTGGAGGGCATCGCCTCGGCGCCTCATTATCTGGGTGGGAGCTCCAGGCGGTCTGTGGGCGTGTTGTACAAACGTGATTCCTGTAGCTCTTTCCACAGCAGGCCGATGGGGTGACACAAGCACCCTCAGCTCAGTAACTTCCTCTAGGAAGTCGTGGAAGTGGGGCCTAAGTGAGGCTGCAGACATGAGTGGCACTGTAAAAATAATGGCTACCTGTGCTGCTGCTGTCTGTGTCCCAGGCTGTGTCCTGGGCCTTCGGCACCCTGATCATCCCTGTCTCTTACCCTCACACCCAGAGGAGGCTGCCATTGCCTCTGCTTTCCTCAGAAGAATATGTGCCCCAGAGGGAGCAAGCAGTCAGCCCAGCCACACAGTTTGCAAGTGCCAGGCTGGCAGGAAGCCCCAGAAAGCCATGTAGAGTCCACAAGAGTGGGGTCAAATTCTAGTCACCTTTGGCAAGTTCCATGATGTATAATTTTTGACTCCTTAAAAAGCAAGCTAATAACAATTCCATGTGACTATTAGAAAATATAAATTTTAAAGCTGGGCATTGTGCTGCACACCTGTAGTTCCAGCACTCAGGAGGCTGAGGCAGGAGGACTGCTGTGAGCTGAAGAGGGCTACATATTGAGTTGAAAGCCAGCCTGAACTGCACAGTGAGACCCTCTCTCAAAAAAAAAGGAAAATTGATTTTAACATGGAGGTGTAATTGACTTCAACACAGTACATTCTTGTTAAATGTTTTATTACTTATACTAAGGTCGGGTTCTCTTCGCCTTCCTAGTAAAACCTGCAACAAAAACATCTGCAAAACAAAATGGAGCCGCCCCCCCCCCCCTTGCTGAGGATCTGGGCAACGCTGCTCTCCCTTGATAGGAATAGCAACCACACATCCACACATTGCCGGAGGGCCGCATGGTCCCTATCTGGAACCCAAGGGGGCCCAGCCCCCAAGCACAGCTCCGCCCTTCCACCCCACACCCACCCTTAGCCCTGACGTTCATTTTCAACACGGGTAGTACTGAGGTCCGCCAGAGGGGCCAAGCAGAGCCTGAGCCCCAGCCCGCGGAGGGCACACCACATCCAGAGTCCACTGTCTCCCCGCAGGGTGTGAAGCACAAGTGCTCGTATGACACGGTGCTGTCCATCGGGAGGCACATGGAAGGCTGCCGGCAAGTGTGCACCCTGGTGATCCTGCAGCCCAGGTGCTGCAAGGGCTACTACCTGCCATACTGTCAGGGTGAGAGCTCCCCGCGCCTCGCGGTGCCTGGACCCCCAGGTCTGAGGAGGAGGACGCAGCCCCGAGAAGAGAGTGCCCCCCCACATGCACCCCCTACGATCCCATGCCCCGTGCAGTGCGCTGGTGCTGCGCAGATCTGAGACTCACCGGGCCCTAGACCCATCAGCCCCTGTTGGCCGGCCAGTGCACCAGGGTCGGAGCACAGGTGTTTCCGCTGCATCTTAGGGGACAAGTGCGTCCACTCGGGTGCGCAGGACCCGATCTGCCTCAGAGAGCGCCTGGCGAGGCGATGGGCCGGGTGACACAGCGTGCGATGCCCCAGTCGCGGCCTGGCTTCCTTTCGGCTCCATGAGGGAGCCGCAGTCTGGGCCTTGGCCCCGCCGCCGACCATGGTTGCTCCCCTGGGTGCTGTGTGCCACGCTGTCTCCGCGGGTCTCACCACCTTGACTCCTGGTGACTGGAGGGCCCGTGCTGACCCCATATCACAGACAGGAAAACAGAGGGACAGACAGAAGGGAGTGACCCCAGATTCTGGAAGCCGCCGCTTTTCCTCCATTCCTCCTGCACTGCTTGTAACCAGGGGCCCGAGGGGCTGAATCCACGAAGCCTCCACGCCGGGGCCACAACACTGAGTTTTGCCCCTGAATGTGCTGCGCTCTGGGGGCGCTGTCACTCCCGTTAGCGCCCTCACTGCTGCCACCCAAGCGAGGTCTCGGCCTGCGCGGCAGTCGGGCCTCTGGCCCTCTACGGCGGACACATCCAGGCCAGAGCCCATGTCCCCTTGGCCACCACTGGCCTAACCCCAGATGCCTGGGCTCGCCTCGAGGGTGTCAGGACCCCGGTGCGGGTCCAAAGGCCCCTCTGTGTCCAGAGGCCGCACCGTATCTCCCTCTTGCAGCCTGCCCTGGGGGACCTGACACCCCGTGCAGCAACCGGGGCGTGTGCCACGAAGTGTTCACCTTCGAGGGACAGTGCCAATGTGACACCGGCTTCGAGGGGACGGCGTGTGAGCTGTGCGGGCCCGGCCGGTTCGGGCCAGACTGTGAACGTAGGTGGCACCCGGCTCTGCTGGCATCCCTGCCCCGCGCCCTCCCGCCCCGCCGTCCGCTCCCTCCTTCCCCTCCGAGGCTTTCCAGCCAGCCCGGGACACAGCCTCCCCTCTGGGACTGAAAGCACCGCAGCCCTGAAAACCGCGGCTGACAGTCCCTCCTTCCTTCAACCCACATTCATCAGTGACCGCAAAGTGCATGAATAATTTTGTCAAACTTCTTTAGGAATTTATTACAGTAAAAGACGCATGCTACCACTCCTCTCAAATGCCTCCCCAACTTGGAACACACTTATCCCACCACCCTCTGCCATCCACGCAGCTCTGGAGCCCTCTTTCCTGGGCCTCCAGCTGGGCCACAAGGCTGTCTCATCCCGAGTCCACCCACAAGCCTCCCTTTCCTGGTCCTTTGGACTGGGGAAGAGTCGGAGGCCACCCTGTGCCAGCACCAGTGAGAGAGGTGGCAGCGGATGCAGTGTCATGTTTTTATTCGACAGAAACTGCTGTGAAGTTTTTCCGTGGGGGGACCAGCAATTATGGGGGATGTTCAAACGCAAGGTTTTTTTACTACTGAAAATGACACTGCCACTAGCCCCTCCTGAACTACGGAATACATGCCCATGCTTTGAACACACCCCACAGTTCCTGGCAATGTGTCTTTTACTGTAATAAGTCACTTCCAATGTAAATGTTTACAGTCTTTTCCGATCCTCACTGTACGTTTGAGTCCTTACTAATACTGAGAGCTAACCTTTGTGGAGTGCCCGCAGTGTGCCAGGGCTCTGTTATCCCCATGTGCCAGGCAAACCTGTCTCAGTCCTCACCACAGTCCTTCGGGTCAGCGCTGTTCATGCCTTGTTAGTGGCGATGACACTAGGACACAAAGAGATGACGTGACTTGATCGCTCAGCACCCAGGAGATGTTCCGCGGTCTAGGGACAGCATGGCAGCTCTCAGCAAGCTGGAAACGAAGGTCCTTGTGAAGGGCAGTGAGTCACTGCCCGGCCCAGCTACAGAACCCTCAGGGAAGACACCTCACTTGGAGCTGGGCAGGGTGGAGGAGAGAGACCCAGACAGCCACTCGGCCAATCTCTGCAGCTCCTTTACTGAGATCCTTGTCCTGGAATCTGATTGGCTCCCAGCCTCGGTGTCCTCCTGACCTTGGGTTTCTTCTGGGCCTGTGACCTTTCCCTGTCCTTGGAGGGAGAGATTAGGGGTGGAGGCCTTAGGGACAGGTAGTTTCAAGAGAAAGTTTGTGATTCTTATGTTAATCGTGCTACCTGAAAACTTTCTGGTCCAGTTCTTGCCTCTGTCTTCCCAATGCTTGAGTTTCCCCATCTTTGGTTTTCCAGTTCCTCCCTCTCGCTCCCTTTGTGTTCCACTTGCTGGCTGCAGGTCAAAACTACCCTAAACTCATTGAGACTCCTCCTGTCCTGATCCTGCCCTCAGGGCCCCTGCCCCCACCTTCCTGACCTCCCACCCGCCCTGGCTGAGCCCCAGCCACACGCCCCTTCTCTGGCCTTGTCCCGGCCCCCACGGCCTGGGACTGCCACTCAACTGGGGCTCAGGGCTGGTGATCCGCACCCCGTGTGCTCACTGAGCCCCGGATTTGCCCTCCAGCCTGCCGCTGCTCCAACCACAGCCAGTGCCACACCGGCATCACGGGCACCGGGGTCTGCTTCTGCGAGAGCGGGTGGACGGGCCGCTTCTGCGACATACCCACAGGTGTGCGGGGCAGCTGGGTCCCATGGTGAGGCTGGGGCTGAGTGACAAGGAAGCGAGGGCAAGGTGGGCATCCCCGTTCCCATGGGGAAGGGTGTCTGGGCTGTGGCCTTGGTTTTGGGGAGGCTGAACTGGCCGTCATGGTGGCCTGAGGGTCACGGCCATTCCTGTCACGGTCCTGATCTTGATTCTCACTAGTCAGTGTCCCAAGGCCTCTGTTTCAGAGCTCTGAGCTGAGCCTCCATGACAGTTCTCTCCCATCCTCCAATCAGAAGGGCGTTTCTAGGTGTCAGGCATGGTGGCACACGTCTGTCATTCTTGTGATACAGGGCAGCAAGTAATCCAAAAGTGGTGTCTAAAAAGCTAAAATAGGGGACCAGAGATTTAGCTCAGTGGTTCCAGCGCCTGCCTCACAAGCACAAGGTCCTGAGTTCGATCCCAGGTAACCACATACAATGCTGGGCGTGGTGACTCACACCCACTGGCAATCAGTACCACATACCACAGTGCTGGGCATGGTGGCTCACGCCTGTCATCACAGCACTCAGGAGGCAGAGGCAGGAGGATTGCTGAGTTACAGGTTTGCCTGAGCTACATGGTGAGCTTAGGGCCAGCCTGAGCTACAAAACAAGATCCTGTCTCAAAAAAAAGCTAAAGCAATCCAAACAAAGAAAATATTATAATTCCCAAATTTGCTAGACATGCAAAATGCGAGTTGATGTTCTCTAAAATTGAAGAATGAATTCTAGGAACAACGGAGTTTACAAGTAGAAAAGTTTATTGAGAAAGAAAGCTTCCAAGAGGTACAGAAAGGGTCTGGAAAGGGCGTGAGTGGAACCTATTTCCCAGGTTATATTTATGGAGCAAAGCCACAAGGTGAGGGCAGTTCTAAGTGGGACAAAACTATAGCCCACCAATAACACTGCAATTATAGCCAATTAGGTAATATTGATTAAATGGGGATCCAAAGGGAGAGCAAATCACATAACAAGCTTACAAAGATTTCCCATTGGGTATCTTTCCTGGGAAGGATAGCCAAGACCCTGCCCCTGCAAGTGGTTGATGCTTATTTAGAATATCAATCACTGCTATTTATCCTACAGTTGTGATAGTTTCTCTCCTTTTAGAATGCTAACCGTCAGTGAATATGTCTCCATCATCTTCCTTTGGCTCCTTGACTATATTCCAAATTGGTTCCTTGACTGTCCGCTTTGTTGGCTTTTTGAAGGCCAGCCCTGTCTAACTCCCTACAAGATGTCTAATTAGCTTATCTACTTATACAACATTTGCAGTCTGGGAGGCTGAGGCAGGAGGATCGCAACTTCAAGCTCAGCCGGACAACTTAGCAAGATCTTGTCTCAAAATTTTTAGAAGATTTTTTAAAAAGAGAAAAGGCTAACCACAAAAAACCTTGGGTTCAGTCCCCAGTACTGAGCGAAAGAGAAGAGACCAGAAGGCATCACAAGTCTCTTCCTAGGGAGTCTGGCACCTGGGATTCCAGGAACTCTGGCAGCATGGTTGACTTCACCTCCTCCTGCCCCTCTCCGGATACCCCAGCTCCACTCTGCCCATCCACCTGGTGACTTGCCCAGCACTATTATTCCAGGCTTCTCCCAGGTTGGGAGGGCAGGAGCAGGGAGGTTGTCAGCGTTTCCTTGAGGTCACACAGTCAACCTATGAACAGGTTTCAGCCAGAAGGTTTTCCTGGTAAAACTTTTGCACTCTTGCCACTCAGAGTATTCATGCAACTGGAGCAGAGGAGTCTTGGGAAACTCCTGGTGGAGCCCAACCTCCTCCCGTGGCACAGTGTGAACTGTGGCTCCTTTCTGTGCAGCTGTGCTCCCAGTGTGCACGCCTCCCTGTTCTGCTCACGCAACCTGTACAAAGAACAACACATGCGAGTGTAAACTGGATTACGAAGGGGATGGAATAACATGCACAGGTGAGTTCCCTCTGCACACCTGTGAAATGGCAGCATAGTTTAGAAGAGGTCACAGCAACTGGGCTGCCTCCCGAATCTTCATCTTCCTGCCTGGAACCCTTGAATGGAGCTCTCATTCTCTGTAACTCTGTTTCCTTGGAGGGTGTGCTCACCACTGGCCACCTCACACACCATGGCCTTCTAATTGCTTTCCAAGACAGCATTTACTTTATATTTTTGAGAACTTTTCTAACTGTGTAAGTAACACAGTATTCAGAAAATTGTGAAAATGCACTAAATTCTTAAAAAGTGACGCCTATGATGCTCCGACCCACAGTGAAGACCACTGTGAGCATGGCCCTGTCCAGCACTTGTCATTAAGATGTGGGCTTGGCCAAAAAGAGTCCTAAGTGAATGAGGTATAAGTGAGCTTATTTCTGTCTCTTATAACAGCTTAAGTGAGGGCCTTCAGGGCTAGAACAGACTTTTACCCTGGAAAGCATTTGGAGGTCCACATCCTTTCTCTCTTTCTGCTCTGCCATTGTAACTCGAGCGGCTTGAGTTGTTCACCACCATGAACACAACACAAGAAGCAAGAGGGGAGAAGGAGAGAAGAAGAACCTCCTTCCCTTTTGAAGCACAACCTACAAGTTGCTACAATCAGGTCTCCATTCCAATGGCTGGCACCAAATTGGCCACTACACCTAGCTGCAAGGGAGCCGGGAAAGGTTGCCTTGTTGAGTAATCCATGAGAGAAGCCATTTACAGTAAACTCCATTTACTGTAGAAAAAGAAGCAAAAGTTATCCACCTCAGCCAGATATACTTCCTGAGGTCTGTGAAGCCCTCACCTGGGGATACAAACTTTCTTTACAAACACTACATTTTGCCATCCCTGCAATTTGAATCCTACTTGCTGCTAGACACAAAAGAAATCAGTGTTTGATAATGGCAGCAAAGACCAGTTTTTCTCTCTTTCCTCCCAGACTTATTGGCCCTCATGTTTATCCTCTGAGCCTCAAGTGACTACCATTACTCCAAACGGTCAGGCAGGGGAAATCAGATACTTCCCACCTGCTGCCAAGGCCAGAACTAGTTATTTTGGAGACTGTGAAAGTTTCCAAAAGCCAGCCCAACATAGCAAGCCCAATTAGCCTGAGTTAGCATCCCATCCCTGCCATGTTCTAGCTATTGTCAGGTCTATGAAATGCCCTGAACCTCAGTTTGTTCACCTGTGGGACACAATTAACAATTTCTGTCTCACAAAGTGTCCCATATGACACTAACTCTGCACACATCAAACATTAAACACCCAAGCTCAGTCTGAGCCCTGCTACCCAAGTGAGCTTAGAAGTAGGCAACAGGTGGGTAACAGTGGACAGAGGTCACTAGGCCTGATCTATGAAGGGTATTGCAGGACCCAGAGACCACAGGGTGTGGGGCAAAGGCATGCAAAAGCTTGTTTACTTCCCAGAGCACTGGGGCAGGGGTGGCCAACCCCCAAATCTGAAGCTTTGGGAACATAGATAATGGTCATGAAGTCCATTCACTCTTTCTTGCAGTTGTGGATTTTTGCAAACAGAACAACGGAGGCTGTGCAAAGATTGCCAAGTGCTCCCAGAAGGGCACCAAGGTCTCTTGCAGCTGCCCAAAGGGCTATCAGGGAGATGGTCACAGCTGCATGGAGATAAACCCCTGTGTGGATGGACTCAACGGGGGGTGTCACGAGCATGCCACCTGCAAAATGACTGGTCCGGTGAGTTGCCCAGGGAAGTGGGGTTGAGCAGCCCTTGTGCTAGGTTCAGCTTTTCACTCCACCTGCCTAGACTTTGCTTCCTGGTTAGCCTCTTCCTACACTTTCATCTCCTCTTCTATTTCTTATTAAATGCAGTCTAGCATGAACAGTAGTCACTTTCTCATTGCTAGAACACAGCATCTAATACCCACAACCTAAGGTAGGAGAGGTTTGATGTGGCTCATGGTTCAGAGGGTTCAGTCCATGGTTGGCTAGATGCAAGGCAGAAACTTCATGCCAGAAGGTTGTGGGGCAGAAGGAAGTTCCTCACTTCATGGCAGCCACAAGAAGCAAAGATAAGAGAGGACCCAGGTAGAGACCCTTCTAGGCCATGTCTCAGATGACCCACCTCTTTCAGTCAGCGCCTCCCTCAGAACAGCACATTCAGCCATGAACTGGTCAATAGGTCACAAGAAGCACAGTACCACATAATCAGCCACCTTTCAAAAGCCCCAGCTCCAAACATATGGGACACCAGGGGCCCTAAATCTAAACCATAGCAATATCTTTGGCAAAAAAAGGGACATTAGTGGGAAAACTATGAAACCCACAGAAAGTTTATTGTTTAGTTAATAGATAATAACAATATTAATTTCTTACCTTTGACAAATCTGCTGTTAGATAAGATATTAAACTGGGGAGATGTTTACAGTGAGCAGCCTGTATCTAACTTTCCTATAAAGTTATTCAAAATTTAATTTTTATTTATTTTATTGGGAGGTTTCTTGTTTTGTTTTGTTTTGTTTTGAGACAAGTTCTCTCTGTGTAGCTCAGGCTGGCCTCAAACTCATAGTAAGGCTCCTGCCTCAGCCTCCCATGTGCTAGAAGTCCAAGTGTACATCACCATGCCTGGTCTAAAATTTAAAGTTGATTAAAACAAAAAGTTGGGTGCCGGGTGTGGTGGCTCATGCCTGTAATCCCAGCACTCGGGAGGCAGAGACAGGAGTATTGCTGAGTTCGAGGCTTGCCTGAACTACATAGTGAGCTCAGAGCCAGCCTGAACTACAAAGCGAGACCCTGTCTCAAAAAAAAAAAAAAAAAAAAGTTGGGAAATGACATAAAAGTGGCACTTGCTCACGTCCATGTAGAATGGGACCCATGCCCAGTTTGTACAGTGGGCAGGCAGATGGCAGGATGATGCCCAGGCCTGCTAATGAGCATGGAGCTCCATCAGGCCACCTTCGGGCCTCAGCTCCAGAGGCCGCATGGCCTGTGCCTGGCTACTTGGCATCTCTGAGCCTCAGTTTCCTCACTTGTAAAGTGGGCCTCATGATCATTCAGGCATCTTCGGGTTGTGGCAGTTAGCAGAAATGGTTCCCTTAGGGCCACGAGCGCACGCGTACTGTGTTCTGTGGCACCTGCCAGGGATCCAGGGGACAAGGCCCTGCACACATGGAGGAGGCTGTTCTAACAGAACCAGAGGAGCGGGTGTGCCAACGGGCAGGGTGCAGGGAGGGTGTGGCCCTTACACCAAGATGGAAGGGTGACACTGTGCGCATGGCTGCATGGGCCTCACTGGTCTCTTGTGCGCCCCTCTGCCGGAGGCTGTGGCCGGGGCATGTGATGGCTCCGCCTCTCCCTGCAGGGCAAGCACAAGTGTGAGTGCAAGAGCCACTACGTTGGGGACGGGCTGGACTGTGAGCCCGAGCCACGGCCACTGGACCGCTGCCTGCAGAACAACGGGGACTGTGACCCGGAGGCCGACTGCACAGACCTGCACTTCCAGGGTCAGTGCAGCCAGCAGCGCATGGGGGCAAAGTGAACAGACCCAGAGCACTGGCCTGGGTGGGCGGGTGGGCAGGGCGCCGTCTGTGAGGCTGCTGGGCCAGGCTTTCCCAGCAGAGCCGGGTGGCCCAGGCCACCGAGGAGGCTCAGCCGGGCACAGGCGCTTCCTTAGTGGGAGTGCTGGCAGCAGCACCTTGGGCTCCACTGGGGACTTAGAAGATGGACACGCAGAGCCCAGGGGTAGTAAAACTGGGAGAACCAAGGACATAAGAGCCCAAGGAAGTGCAGGGCCAGCACCGTGGGCATCTAATTCCTGCTGGAGAAGAACCCACACAGTGCCAAGCCGGGGTGCACGGGGCCGCCACTGAAGCGGGCATCGCAGCCACCCATCCTTGGAGCCATCCGAGGGCATGCGGCTTGGTTTTCCAGCTGGGGTCATTTTAGTAGCACAGTTATCATGCTTGTTCTCATGGCAGCTGTTGACTTCAGGCCTGTCAGGTGTCAACCCTGAGGTGCCTTGAATCTCTCCCGAGAGAGAGATGGGGGAAGAGTACTGTAGAAATGGGCAGGCTGTGCAGGCCTGCTCCGCTCTTCCCGGGAGGCCAGTGGAGTCAAGCTAGTTTCTGTGTGTCTGGTGTGGGCACTGAGCCAGGGTCTTTGCACGGAGCTGCCTACTCAGCCCCTTTTCTTTCTCTCTCTCTCTCTCCTTTCTCTTTCTTTCTTTCTTTCTTTCTTTCTTTCTTTCTTTCTTTCTTTTTCTTTCTCTTTCTTTCTTTCCCTCTTTCTTTCCTTCCTTTTTCTTTTTTCTTTCTTTCTTTCTTTCTCTTTCTTTTTCTTTCTTTCTTTCTTTCTTTCTTTCTTTCTTTCTTTCTTTCTTTCTTTTTTCTTTCTTTCTTTCTTTCCTTTTTGAAATAGTACTGCTAAGGTGTTAAGTTGCCCTGGCTGGGCCTGAACTCGCTGCCCTCCTGCCTCAGCCTCCCAAAGTGCTGGGGTGACTGGTCACTGCACTCACTTGGCTTTCTCTCTGGGACACAGTTTATCCAGCCAGCGCCACCTGTTCCCTCAGCTGCCTCGCATGGGAAATCTCACCAGGCCAGAGCTTCGGTCTCCCTGGGAACACCCAGGACATGTGGCTGACCTTAGCAAGATGCCCATCACCAACCCTAGGGGGGTGGTGCCCACTGTCCTGCAGCTCAGAGAGGGGAGCCCACTTTAGTTCTATTTTTTTAGCAAGCTCCATACTGTTTTTAGTAATGGCTACCAGTTACTGAACTGAAAGTTACTTTCCTACTAAACGGCACACAACCTCTTTTCTCCACCTCCTCAACAGACTTCGCTATCTTTGCCTTTTTGGTGGCAGCCGTTCTAAGTGTGGTGCTATCTCCTTGGACATGTGCTATTTTCATAGTTAGAGAAGAAATAATACTGTAAACAGCATCCTTGGCATTACTGGGAAGGGAAGTGGCTGCAGAAGACAAGGGTACAGTGTTCTACCAGGAAGTCTTTCAGAGGGTGCTGGCACACATGGGGCCGCCCAACCCGCGGGCCAAAGACCAACTCCCTCCCCCCTCTAGACAGCACCGCTGGCGTGTTCCACATCCACTCCCCACAAGGCCAATACAAGCTGACCTTTGACAAGGCCAGAGAGGCCTGTGCCAACGAAGATGCCACCATGGCCACCTACGCCCAGCTCTCCTATGCCCAGAAGGTGGGTCCGGGGAGTGGGCACTGTGCAGACAGCATCTATGGGGAGGAGGTGCCACCTCTTCAGGTGGGTGAGGCAGGCTGCTGGCTCGCTGGGTGATTACAGGAAGCTCCTGGATAATTAACTCATCCTGTCCAATGTCGGCACCTACTGTGCATCCAGCCATCTGTGAGTGCTCTGTGGACATCATTATCCATCCTTACAACATCCCTGGAGATGTTTTATAGACTGTAAAGGCTGAGTGAAATGTCTACTGTCTCCCAGCCTAGAGATGACCAATTCATATTAGCTCTCTCATTGCTGGGACAAAATACCCAATACCCGCAGCTTCAGAGAAGAGCGGTTTCTTTTGCTTCATGGCTTTAGTGGGTTCAGTCCCTGGGTTGCTGCTCCAATGAGGCAGGAGAGGGTGGCCAAGGAGGGCTGGTCTGTGCCTGGCAGCCAGGGACAGAGAAAGGACATGCTGAAGACAAGTCACACTCCCAGTGACCTTCTCCTTCCCGCCAGCCCCCACCTTGGCACATGGGACTTCCGGGACATTTTAGATCAAGCCATAACAATCCAGTATTGACACACACCTGCCTGAGCCTGGAGTCTGCTCTTAACCGCAGCACCCAACTGAGAGAGCAGAAGCAGAGACCAGAAATGTGGACCTTACCACTTAGACCAGGGAGACCCCGTCCATGAACAGAGGCCTGGGCTCTCCGGACCCAAGACTGCTCGAGGTTCTCTGGGACAGTGGGAGCTCTGTGACTGCAGGGCTGTCAGGAGATGCGAGGCACCGTGCCAGTGCCCCAGGGAGGAGCCGGGGCTCAGTGGTCGGCAGCTCCTACCGTGGCCCCTACACCAAGAAGCAGCACCTTGGAGTCACCTGCTGGTGATTTGTCACCAGAAGCACAAGTGACATCTGCAGAGATCACTGTAGAGTCCTCCCTCCTCTGACCTGCATCACCACCAGAGCATTCTACAGATCTGAGGGCTCTTTGCCAAGAGCAAAACCCTCAGGTGTGATGACCCCATGTCCTGGAGGGCCTGAGTCAGTGCTCTGTGGCTGCTCAGTGCATGGCCTTCCTCGAGCCCTGTGCCCTTTCCACTGGGCATGCATGTAGCAGGACCAGTGGCAACGCAGTACCCACAGGAGCTCCACGTTGCTTAAGAGACAGAATGGACTCCCTGGGTTTGAATCTGCCACTTGCTGGCTGCATGACTGAGCAAGTTCCTTAATTTCTCTTTGTCTCCATTGCCACAACTGAGTATAGGGTTTTCTAAGTTCCTGCCTCATAAGGTTGATAGGACAGCAAAAGGTGCTAATGCATGAAAAGCTCTCACATGAGAACACAGGCCTGACGGTGGCTGTAAATTACCATAAAGACAGTGGCTGATCATCAAAATACAGACAAAGGTCATCAGTTTTTAACTCCTGGTCAGAAGAATTTGCATTCTAAATGCAAATTCAGTAAATGGCTTACTGGAAATCCCTTTTTATGAGTGTGTGTTTGTGATACTGAATAGTTACATTTGGCTTAGGGAATCAGCACACACACACATTGCAAAGCCTGTCCTGAGAGCAAAGGGAAAAAACAGGCATGAAGGGCTTGGATGCCCAGCAGAAAGGGAGGCCACGACTCTCAGGCGTCCAATGGCTTGAGCCACAAAAATATAGTTTCCAGGAGGAAATCAGAAAGGAAGCAAGCGGTTCCCCGACAGGTCAGGAGCAGCCACTGACCATGCTGATCTCTGTCCCCGCAGGCCGGCTACCACCTCTGCTCGGCAGGCTGGCTGGATGGCGGGCACGTTGCCTACCCCACAACTTATGCCTCCATGAAATGTGGCGGGGGTGTCGTGGGGATCGTGAGCTACGGGGTCAGACCCAACAAGAGCGAGACATGGGACACCTTCTGCTACCGCATGAAGGGTAACTGCCCTTGCTCCCAGGTGCACGGGGTGGCGAGGCCACTGCCTCAGGGAGAGTGGGACCTTGTGCACTTTGCCTTCCAGATGTGAACTGCACCTGCAAGCCAGGCTATGTGGGAAGCGGCTTTGTGTGCGTCGGGAACCTGCTGCAGGTCTTGATGACCACCCGCATGTTGGAGAACTTCCTGACGGTAGGTGCCCTGCACAGGCTTGCCTGCTACCAGCTCTCAGAGGGGTGAGAGCTGGGGTGAGGCCAAAGGCCTCGTGGTAAGAGCAACCTGAGGCAGTGATGCCCTGGTCTTGGAGATACAGTACCCAACACTCACAGTTCAAAAGGGGATGTTCAGTTTGGCTCACACTCCAGTCTGTGGTTGGCTGGCTCCCAGGAGGAAACAGCGGACCCAGGCTACTCAGGAAGCAGAGAGTGGAGGGAGGAGCCGGAGGAAGGGGAATGGGCCTCCAGGCCATGCCCCTCTCTTCTTGCCAGATCCTCTCTCCTAACACGAGTCAGCTCTGAGCCCCCAAGTCCGGTCACTGTCCCAAAGCCCCAAGTGTAAGCACATGAGGCGCCTGGGGGACATGGAGATATCAACCATACTGGTTGCTTTGTCTAAAGGCTTGGCTTCGCCACTCACGGGTTGCATAACTGTTAGCATATTAATGTCCTCCTGAACTTCAGTTTTCTCACCTATAAAGTGGAGGTGATGGTCACCCCAGCCTCACAGCACCACTGTGACAGCTGTGGTACATTCATCCATGTGGCCGTCACACAGAAAAATAAGTACTGATGGTTGCCAGTGCCACTGGAGCAGCGTCAGTCCATGTGACTTGCCTTTGTCTCCCTGGATGGGGTGGCAGGGGTGGCTGGGCCTAACTATGACACCCCAGGCAACCTGTTCACATAGAATCAGTTTTGTGCTGCTCTTAGGGCACAGCAGGATTCTACAAATGGTGTCGGAAGAAGAGACTGCTCCATCTGAAGAGAGAGTTTGTGTTAAGAATTAAGCTCATGGACTAGAGATTTAGCCTCGCAAGTGCAAGGTCCTGAGTTCGATCCCGGTAACCACATACAACAATGCTGGGCATGGTGACTCACGCCCACCAGCAATCAGTACCACATACCACAGTGCCGGGTGTGGTGGTTCACGCATGTTATCCCAGCACTTGGGAGGCAGAGACAGGAGGATTGCTGAATTCCAGACTAACCTGGGCTACATAGTGAGCTCAGGGCCAGCCTGAACTACAAAGTGAGACCCTGTCTCAAAAAAAAAAAAAAAAAAAAAAAAAGAATTAAGCTCATAAGAATGACTAAGTTTTGAATGCTGAACTTGCCATGAGCACTGTACTGTGCCCTGTGCAAGGACAGAAGGGAAAGGCTCCCCCCTCCTACTGACAATTACAGAGCCCCAGCATCTCAGAGAGAAGCTGGCACATGGGAAGTGCCCAATAAACACCTCTTAGAAGGAAAAGGACCCCCACACAACCTTATCGGTCACTTCTCTTATTTCCATTTTATATGTCAAGAACCTTAAGACGCAGCCTGACACCCTAGAACTGGGCTCAAATTCAGACTGTCAAGTGCCAGCCTCCTGTTATCCCTTGTGGTGCCCAAGCCTCTACTCCAGGAGCATGGACGGTGTCCTGGGAAGGACAGGTGTCTGGCAAGATCCAGGCAGAAATGAGATCCAGGACCCGGAGTGGAACGCCTTTGTGCATGAACTGAAAGTGTCCACCCAGCTCATCTAAAAATCGAGATTGCCATAAATAGGCTAGAGCTAACAAATACTGTGTCCAGCATTTCTGCTGCTCGGCTTATGACAGCATTCCAGAGCAGACACCAGCAGAACAGAACCCTCCAGCAAATGACTCGCCTTGCCGGGCCTCAGAAGCCCATGCAGGACAGTGTGCAGCAAGGTAGAGCAGCTCCTGAAGGTAGGTCTGTTCAGTGAGCGTGTACCAAGCACCTACTGAGAGTGCGAGGTATATGGGCAAACAGAACAGACCCAAATAAAGAGAAGCGGTGCCAGAAAGCCGTGTGACTTACGGAAAATGAAAGTATAGGGCATCGGGTGAAGCACCACAGGGGAGGGCGCGCCATTGCCATCTGGTGCTTAAGAGCAGCATAAGCCAAGGGGCGGCACATGTGCAGGACAGAGGGGCCCCACTTCAGAGGGCTGTTCAGGCCTCCACAGTGGGAGTGGTTGCCAAGGTGACACGGCGTAGGACCGTGGGATTCACTGCAGAAAGGACGGGTCTCCTAAAATTCACGCAGGGCAGTGAGAGGAGCCCGACGTGGGGTGAACACTGAATGCTCTGTGGCTCTCCAACCTGGCCTGGTGCGGCCAGGCTCCGTCTGACTGCGTCTTCTCCTTGCAGGAGGTGCTGGCCTACTCCGACAGCTCAGCCCAAGGCCAGGCGTTCCTGAAGTGCCTGACGGACCTGTCCACCCACCACACCCTCTTTGTGCCCATAAACAGTGAGCAGGGGGACAGCATGGTGCGTCCAGCTCCCTGGTGCCCACACTTTAGACTCATGTGAGGTATTGTTCACCACATCGAGGCCAGGTCCCAGTGACCTGAAACACAGCATCCACACCACTTCGAGCTCACCCAGCAGCAGGTCAGCGGCCGCTGGGCCCACATGCTATGGTCTGCGGGTCCCTGGCTCTGCCCTGCAGCCTGCCAGGCACGCTCTCACGGCAAGGGCAGAGGTGAGGGAACCCAGTCCGCTATGCCTTTCAAACCTGTTTGCTAACACGTGACTGGACACGAGCCACACACAGAGCTGAAGTCAGAGCAGGAAGCAGTGAGGCTAGAGCACAGGGCAAGTGAAAAGCGAGGCCGCTGGCCGTCAGCACACCAGACCAACTTTCCCGGGACACGGCACACGGAGGGATGGCTGGGGCCTCAGCTGCTTCCCCTGTTGCTGGGCCAACATACCCGACAGCAGGAATTGAAGGGGGAGGTGGTTGGTTTTGGCTCAGGTCGGGGTCCCAGTCGGCAGTGGGCAGGCTCCTGGGCACTGGGGACAGGAAGCCAAGAGAGCTAGAGAGGAGCCAGGAAGGGAGAGGTAACCTCCGGGTCGCCGCCAGGTTCCCACCTCCTAGCAGCAAGGCAGCTGTGAGCTCCAGAATCCACAGCTGCCACTTCTGCTCTCGTGGGGCACTAGAGGGACATGGAGACAAAAACCAGAGCAGCAGAATGTGCTGGAAAGCCCTCCTTGGGGGAGGGGCAATGGCAGACTGTCAGCTCCTGCACAATCCATCATCCCAGAGACGGCTTTCCACCCCGGCAGCTCCACGCCTGAGAAAGTCTTGGTACTTCGTGCTACTGCTCAGATGACATGGATCTCTTGTGTCTCCTCTCCCCTCAGACCCTGTCTGGGCAGGATATCGAGCGCCACCTCACCACCCTCAGCTATTCTGCTGACTTTGTCAACGGCACCATGCTGCAGACCCGGCTGGGGGACCAGCTACTCCTCACCTCTGGGAACAACAGCAACTCCCTGTGGGTATGAAGACTTGCGGGCTTGTTGGGAGAACTGGATGCCATCCACATGCAAAGTTCCTGGCACACAGTAGGCGCTCAGCCCTTCTGTGGATGAAAGTTCACTTGAAATCAACAGGCAGGGATGGTGTTACCTGCTGCCATGTAGACAGGCTGCCCCTGCCCCTGCCCCTTGGAAATAGCCAGCTTCAGGAGATGGCGATGAATAACTTTCATGTCTGTGATCATGTCTGTCTGTCTGTCTCAGGCATTAACTTACAAGTCCATGATGGATCCCAGTTCAGTCCCTTGTATAAGGTCTTAGTTATCCAACTTCCGCCTCCATGTCTCTATCTGCCACAGGGGACTGTAGTAGCAGTTTTGTTGATGCTGATGATGGTGGGAGTGGATATTTTGATGATGGCAAAGTAAGGCAGGAAAACTTCCCCTGTACGCTCTTAGAGTCTATGCTCAGACGTAAGAATTAAACTGGGCTAAGATAAATTCACAGGGAAAAAACACACAATATATATTATGTGTACAAGGTAGTCTTCATAAGGAAAATGGAGACCAAAGGCACAGTAAAGACCAAGAGCTTGTATGCTTTTATTTTGGGATTTTTTTGTTTGTTTGTTGTGTGCAGTACAGGGGATTAAAAATAACCTTGCACTTGCAAGGCAGGCAGCAGCACCACTAACCAAATCCCCAGTCTTTGTATGTTTGTAAATAAATAAAAATTAATTGGTGGAGGAGTGAAAAGATAAAGGATCTTCTAGCCAAGGGCAATACACTGTGCCACGGTGAGTGGCAAACACTAGTGGCCGGGAAGAGGTTCACAGCAGAGGAGGTGATGTTAGTTGGTCTACACAGGTCCAGCTGTCAGTGGCTGTCAGTGGCTCCCGGTCTGCTGGGAGCAACACTTTCCCTGACACCAGGTAGCACCTTTCTCATAGGAAATGTCATGCCCTGCTTTCAGGTGGAAAGAGGAGGTTAGAATCCCTCCCTGCCTCAGTTGCTCCTCTGGAACCTTCAAGAAAATCAACAGGCCTAGCTTTGTATCACGGGCAGCCTGTTCTGAACCCCTGCAATGATAATGGGGTGGCGTGGATTTTATTTTTTTTTTACCAGGGACCAAACTATGGGCTTTGAACTTGCCAGGCAGGTGCAGCCCAACAGTGTGGATTTTAAAGAGGAGAGTGCTGCAGGTGGTGATGATAGCGGTGGTGACACGGAGGAGGCTTGTGGTGGTGGTGTAGTGATGATATTGATCACATAGTGGTCGTGATAGTGGTGATAAAGATGATGGTAGTGATGATAACCATGGTGACAAGGCTGGTGGTGGTAAAGGTGACCATGATGATGAGGATGGTGGTGGTGATGGTGACCATGGTGATTAGGATGGTAGTGGTGACAGTGACCATGGTGATGAGGCTGGTGATGGTGATGGTGACCATGGTGATGAGGCTGGTGGTAGTAATGGTGACCGTGGTGATGAGGCTGATGGTGGTGACCATGGTGATGAGGCTGGGGATGATGATGTAACCATGATGCTGATGATGGTGACCATGGTGATGAGGCTGGTGGTGATGACAGTGACCATGGTGATGAGTCTGGTAGTAGTGATGGTGACCGTGGTGATGAGGCAGGTGATGATGATGGTGATGAGGCTAGTGATGGTGATGGTAACCATGGTGATGAGGCTGGTGGTGGTGGTGACTATGGGGATGAGAATGGTAGTGGTGACGGTGACCGTGGTGATGAGGCTGGTGGTGGTGACAGTGACCATGGTGATGAGGCTAGTGATGGCGATGATGATGAGGCTGGTGGTGGTGATGGTGACCGTGGTGATGAGGCTGGTGTTAGTGATGGTGACTGTGGTGATGAAGATGGTGATGGTGATAATGACCATGGTGATGAGGTGGTGGTGGTGCTAATGACCACCATGACCATTGCTGATAACTACGTCCCAGGTGGTGGTGAACAGCCATCAGTCCCGCTTGTGACTTGCAGAGCGTGATACCCAAGAGGTCCTCCATGGAAGGGTAGCCTGCACAGGAAGAAATGTTGAGAGGGCCGCAGGGCTGCTAACACTTCTTTCCCTAGAAAACCTGGTATGTGGATGGAAGAGCCATTGTGGAGAATGACTTACCTGCCACCAATGGAGTCATCCACGTGATTTCCAGGCCTTTGAAGGCCCCCCCTGCCGCAGTGGTAAGCAGGTCCCAGCACCTACCTCTGGACACAAGCAGCTGCTAGAAGGGTTGCTCCTACCCCTCCGGGGCACCTGCTCTGGGGATGCCCCACCAGCCCATCCCATCCCAGCTCCCACACGAGGTCCGCATAGCCCACCGCCATGCAGATTTGTGAATGGGAGGGGCTGGACTGGGCATGGAGGAGCAGTGGAAGGAAGAAGCCCTGAGGTCTGGTTCTGTCCCCCAACCAGGTAGTACCTCTGAGCTCCAGGTCTCTCATCTGCAAAGGGCACAGGTGCATGACACCCCTGCCCTGGGTTCAGGGAGGACTGAGTTAGGAAATACATAATACCTAGAACAGCCCGGAACATAGTGCATGGAGTACTTGATTTGCTATAATCACTGTTAGCACTATGACTAAAAAAGAAAAAAACTATGACTAAAAGAAGAAAAAAAGGAGCAAAATAAATGTACCTTTGGGTTATTATACACTTAGGTAGAGAACTTTATAGAAAAGGCTTAAAACAGACCCTGGGAATATTGAAGGCAAACTTCTTTTTGTCTTTGGATTTCCATTTAATATGTCCATAGTTACTTCTGTTTTTTTTTTTTTTTGAGACAGGGTCTCACTTTGTAGTCCAGGCTGCCCCTGAGCTCACTATGTAGCCCAGGCAAGCCTCGAACTCACAGAAATCCTCCTGCCTTTGCCTCCTGAGTGCTGGGATGACAGGCATGAGCCGCCACACCTGGCACTGTGGTGTGTGGTTATTGATTGCTGGTGGGTGTGAGTCACCACGCCTGGTACTGTTGTATGTGGTTACCGAGATCTAATCAGCGACCTTGTACTTGCTGGGCAGGTGCTGGAACCACTGAGCTAAATCTCCGGCCCAAGAAAACCTGATATTATAAACTTATTTTTGCAGTACTGGGGACCAAACCCAGGACTTCACACATGCTAGGCAAGCATTGTACCCTTTAGTTACATCCCCTAAAGAAGGGGAAAAAGAACTGACCACTCTCCTGTCTATGTTCAGACTCCGACCCATGCTGGCCTGGGGATGGGGATATTCTTTGCCATCATTCTGGTCACTGGAGTGATTGCTTTGGCTGCCTATTCTTACTTCCGGCTAAACCAGAGGGCCATGGGCTTCCACTGTCTTGAGGTAAGACGGAGAACCACAAGTGTGATGATGGGGCTCTTGACCTGTTTTCTGTTACTGCATCACAGTGCCTGAGAGTGGGGAAGGTATAAAGAACAGAGGTTTTTTCGGCTTCACGGTGTAGAGGCCAGGAGGGCCAGGGCACGATCAGCTTCCAGTGAAGACCCTGAGCACTCACAGTCTCCCATGTGCAGAAGCCTCATTGCACAACACAGTAACTAACTTAGTCCTGCCACAGACCTGACTGCTACAAGAAAGCCATGGACTCCTCTTCCCAAGCTCCTCACCTTGTAAAGGCCTGGCCACACACCATGGCAGCCACGTTTCCACAAGGGTTACAGAGAGAACAGACCCCAGCAGAGTCCCTGGACACACCTCCTGGGTCTGGGCTCTTCTACTCACTGGCTGTTCCAGAAACCTCAGCCAGGAGTTGGCAGCTGGCACAGGGCCAGGGCAGCCACCTGCCCACACTCCCTGCCCTGGGTGGGGTTCCTGCCCTAGGGGACCCATAGTGGCTACCTTCTGGCTGAGAGAGGGCATGGTGAAGGCCCAGCCCTCCAGTGCCCTTGCCAGCTATCTGCAGCCACATCCCCGAAAGGGTTAGGGACAGGTGCAGCCAGAGGTCACCCCCTGCAGTCAGCAAAGCTCAATTTGCTCTGTGTAAACAGCAGAGTCCTTCTCTGGTCAGGGGCAAGCTCCTGAGCCAGTCAGCTTCCCACACTGTGGTAAAACCCACAGTCACCTTAGCAGGAGCATCACTCCTCATGGCTCCCAGGCTCAGAGGCGCCAACCCCTGTGCCTGGAGCCTTTGTGCCTGGAGCGAGGCCACCCCTGCTGGTGGGAGCTCGCAGCAGAGGGAGCCACTCACCCCTTGACAGCCAGGGAACCGAGAGACAGAAAGAAGAGGCACAGATCCCAGCGACCCAATGGCCAGCCCGCTAGGCCCAGCTCTTAAACCCACCGCCTCCCAGAGCATGGCAGGCTGAGGCCACATCTTGACCATGGGCTCTGGACATGGTTACCCAGGCTGGCATCTACCCAGGCAGGCTCAGTGCCCGCCTGCTCCCTGGATTCCCATCCCCAGCAGCAGCTCCTGCCTCTGACAGCTCATGTGCTTATTTATCCACTCAGAGGCAACTCTCAAAAAGTCTCCACTTCCTGTTGCCATGACTACCACCAACTGGTTGATAAAGAGCAGAGCTCTGAAGGCCAACCACAGGGAGCCATGCCTACAGGGGCTCCCTGCCTGGGAGACTACTAAGTCCCAACACCCCCCTCCAAACTGCTGGACCAGACAGGACCCTAACTTCCTATAGAGCCACAAACCTACCTGGTTAGGACCCCACCTAGTGGCTTCCTTTACCTGGGTCACCTCCCAAATACTGAGGTCAGGTTAAGCTTCTACCTTCTTCCCCCTCACAGTGAGGTAAAACTTCAGCACCGGATCGGTGAGGACATTCAGCTCACAGCAGCACCATTTTGCCAAATGTGTACACGCTGTGAGACTCCTAAGGTCAGGGCTCCACCTCTCCTAGGTCTCAGGAGTCACTGTGCCACCGGGCACAGGAGCCCCTCCTGTGGACAGAAATGCCCACTATCTGAAGGGTGGTGACACCTGCGCGGATGGAGGTGTCACAGAGCTGGATACAAGAACCATGCATTCCACGACATCAGTGTCATCTCAGCAGCGCCCTGCTTGGAAGGAAACTCCCCAGGCCCCGTGCTCCCAGGCCCTGTGCCCCCAGGCCCTGAACCCGCTGTCCCTGCCAGCTGGAGGCGCTCCCACCTCAGGAACAGTCCCTGTTCTCAGCCCTCCCGTCTCTCAACAGTCAGAAAAGGACTTCGACGTTGCCACCTTCAGCAAGCAGCCTCAGGAGAACATCTTGAACCCCCTGTACAAGGACGGGACCCTGACGCTCTGCGAGGCCCTGGAGGTGAGTCGCGCAGCGCCTGTGACTTCACCCCTGGAAGCCGGTTCTCCAGCTGAGCGGCCCGGCTGCCCTGTGCGCCAGGCTCCTCCAGGGTGGGTTGGCAGGTCTGGGACAGCAGGGGCTGGGGACACCGAGGTGCTGGCCCACTACCAGTTGATGCCACACAGCTGAACGCTGCCACAGATGCTGCCAAGGTCACTGCCACCCAGCTCTTGGGGGACAGGGGCCTTGTCCTGGTCACTCACAGCCCTCTCCCTCCCAGGAGCTGGACAGCAGTGACCCCCTGGGGGCAGGGACACTGGGAGGTCCCGAGAGTATCCAGCCATCGGCCACCACTGTCTGGGCCTCTGGAGCCTCAGGAGAGGCCTAAGCCAGCCACTGCAGAGCCAGCCACCTCGCGGGCACACAGGGCCAGCATTTCACATGCCACCTCCTCATGCCGGTGACCCAGGGCCATGTCCTGCCTGGGGGTAGAGGACCCATGACTGAGGGACAATCCCTCCCAAGTCCTCCTACCTTTCCGATGACGCTTGTCACATTCTGCCCTGCCGCGTAGGCAGCTGCAATCTCACTGCCGTTAACTATGAGCTCTTCTAGGGGCTCACCCCACCAGCTTTGGTGCCCAGCACCCTGGAAATGTGCTTTTCATGTTTATGGGACAAAAATAAAATCAGCAAAACATACCGAGTGTCTGGGAAATAAACTGTTCATGTCAGGCGAGGTTCAAACCATGAGGGCAAAATCCACATCTATTGGGAGAGAGTGGGGCTGCTTCACATACTCAGCATCAGGTTTTTGCAGTCTTCTCCCCACAATTCAGCTTTGCAGGCTGGCTGTGCTCTCTTTAAGATGGGGTGAGGCATAGGGTGTCACTTCACTCCCTCCCTTTAGCCATAATCAAGTGCTGCAGCCATGGGAGAACCTGACAGTTGCACACAGGATCAGAAGTCCCACTCCTAGGTCATGTGTGGCCAAGAAAACATATCCAGGTAAAACATGTGAATGCGGATTCACAGAGTTAACTTATAACAACAGGAAATGGCGTCGTGTCTATTCGCTTGATGACTGATGGCCACTGTGGCCCAAACACCAGGCAGCAGCATCCACCCCTGAAGACAACGAAGTGGACAACAGCAGTACCATCAAGGCTCCCCAACAAGGTTGAAGTTTCTTCTGGAAATTATTGGGGGTCTAAGAACTGGGGTGGGGGGAGACACCCACCAGCCAGCACTTTTACAGATGAGAAGTTGGAGCACAGACATAATAAGCAGCCATAGGAGACAGCAAGATGTTGTGTAGGTGGGAGCCCAGGCCCGTCCCCAAGCCCTGGCCCCCATTCCCAAGCCCAGCCCCTGTCCCTGAGCCCAGGCCCCCGTCCCCGAGCCCAGGCCCCTATCCCTGAGCCCTGGCCCCCGTCCCCAAGCCCGGGCCCCCATCCCCGAGCCCAGGCCTCACCTTCCTCCCACATGTTGGCCCTGCGCCAGCCTTTCAGTATGGTGTGCAGGTGCCGGTTATTTCCTCCATCCACCAGCAAACAACTCTAGACCCTCACTGCATTTATCAGCTGTCAGCCACCAACCCCTGCACACCAAGCATCCTCCAAGCCACCCACCCACACCTGCAGGCTGTCCCCTCTGGCACAGGGTGGCCAGGGTGGGTGCTCCCGCTTGGGACAGAGTGATAGCTGGTGAACACCAACCAAGGCCAAAGTTCTAGAAGTGCCAGTGTCTTGTAAGCTTTCTCCCAATGTTAGGAAAGAGAAAGAGCCCCTGTACAGCCAGAGGGCACCAGGGCACAGTGTGCCATGTGGGAGCCCACTGTGTGGCAGAAAGTCACTCCACACAGTAACAGGGCGCAGATTCCTACAGGAACCAAGAGCAGTAGCCAAGAGAGGCACCAGGCTCCCGAGGCCAAGGGAAGATGTCGCACAGCAAGAGGAAGAATTGTAATATGATGGATTCACACAGTTTTTATTTTTGTTTTTGAGACAGGGTCTCGCTTTGTAGTTCAGGCTGGCTCTGAGCTCACTACATAGCCTAGGCAAGCTTCGAACTCAGCAATCCTCCTGTCTCTGCCTCCCAAGTGCTGGGATTACAGGCGTGAGCCACCACGCCTGGCTCACACAGTTTTTAAAAAGTTTATTAACAAGGCCTTCAACATATTTCTAGATCTATCCCAAACCCAGGTATGAATTCATTTCATACCCTTATTCCTAATTCCCCATTTCCTCAAAACGTTTCCAGCTTTCCTGCTAACTTGGTAACAAGCCCTCTTCCCCTGTGGTCGGCGAGGGGCTCCCCATGGGGACAGTGGGGTCCCTGCCTGGCCTGAGGCGTGCTCACAGTCTGTCTCCAGTTTACCTGGTCTGCAGCCCTGGAAGAAGTGAGAGGGCTCTGGTGAGAAAGCACACTCCTGGAAATCTGACCAACTCTTGGGGTGCATGTCCTCATCTGGGTCCACTGGCATTTTTTAATCTCGCACTTTAGAAGCAACAACCTCAATCCTGGGTAAAAGTGAGTTTGGAAAATGCCGATGCAGATTCGACACATAAAACAGATGCCCCATTGGGCTGGAGGGTTAACTCAGTGGTTCCGGCACCTGCCTCGCAAGTGCAAGGTCTTGGTTTGATCCCCGGTAACCACATACAATGCTGGGCATGGAGACTCACGCCCACCAGCAATCAATACTGCATACCACAGTACCGGGCATGGTGGCTCACGCCTGTAATCCCAGCACTCGGGAGGCAGAGACAGGAAGATTGCTGAATTCGAGGCTTGCCTGGATTACATAGTGAGCTCAGAGCCAGCCTGAACTACAAAGTGAGACCCTGTCTCAAAAAAAAAAAAAAAAAAAACAGATGCCCCACAGCAAACCAAGTGACAATTCAAACTTTTATTTAGCTGTAAATCCAGTATCATTAACACATAAAAATTCACATGTGAAATAAATAGCAAATTCACAGTCAGATAAACAGCAGGTCTACCTAATTTGTATTTATGGCGCTCAACACCACACAGGTGCAACGTGTCATTCCACTAAATGATTAGAAAAGTCTCCTAAGCCAGGGGTTGATGCCTACACCTCTAGAAAAAACACAAAGTGCTGTGTCGGGGATGGAAGGTGGTCCCCGGAGGCAGAGGCTGCATGCAGGGAGCGTCAGCAGAAGCTGCTGGAATCCACACTAGGGACAGGACTGGCAGGGAGGTGCCAGCTCACACAGGCTCAGGGGCCTCGAGACCCTGGAACCCTGAGCAGCACAGCTGCAGGGTCCCCAGAGCTGCTCCATGCTGGCCAGGCCAGCCAGGCCTCTGTAGCCCCTCTAGGAGCCGTGAGGGCCCCAGGGCCACCGGGGGCGGGTGTGACCTGGGGCGGGCAGGCTGTTCTACAGGGGAAATTCCCAGAAAGGGTGACAGCTGCACGCAGTCGGTCCTCTGCATGCCCTGCTGTGTAGGCTGGGAGCCTCAAGGCCTTGGGCCAGGTGGGCAGCAGAGGCAGCATCCAGAGCCAGCACAGCCGCACACCAGAGCGAGCGGTCCCCCAAGGGCTGGAAATAATGTGCCCACCAGTGGAACCTGCCTAGACCCCTTCAGGGGCCAGCACACCACAGCAAGGGCAGCCTGTCCCAGGAAATCAAGTCTCACTGGGACACAGCTGCTCCGCTCCCACGGGAAAACACAAAGGCCTCCCATGCGGGTGACCACCTAGCCGGCGCGTTAAGGGGACCTTCCGGGAGGAACTTCGCCTCCTTCCCTTTCCTTAACCTCCCGGTGGCATCAAAGTCAGCTGAACTTGGAGCCCGGGTCCCAAATAGGAAAGCAAGAAAAAAAAATCCAAGTGGCACAAAGGAAACACAGTCTCCTTGGCTGCTGAGTGAGCCATCGAGGAACCTGCATCAGCCACGTTTAGTCCAAGCGCATCCACGACCAGCGCCATGCGGGCCTGGGGTAGCCCCAGCTCAGCGCACACCGGCTGCTCAGGGCCCCTGATGGGCAGGAGGAGGGTGAGACCCCTTCCCACTCTCCTCGGTGAGCACAGTACAAGGGCTGAAGCCAGCAGAGGGGCACTGACCAAATCTGAGGTGGGCTGACTTCCAGCAGGTGGGGTGTGCTAACGGTGAGCAAAAGAAAACGGAGGAACAAATTTTAAGAAAGAGGCAGAGATAAATATGAGAACGTTAGAAGGAAAGGAGAGCTATAGGCTGAACACCTGACCTATTTTACAAGCAGAGTTTCCTCCACAAAAGCGGCTAGGAGTGAGGGGACCACACAGGCTCCCTGCAGGGCACCACAAGCTCACAGCCCCTGACCAGCGTTCTTACCGACATCTCAGAAATCAGTCTGAGCATCATTAATAACTGTAAGTGCTAAATAACAGATTCAATTTATTGTCTGCCTTATAGATTGATCTTTTAGTGGCAGAAAACAGGTTGATTTCCATGTCGCAATACCTTTTCATCAAGGGTGCATGCCAAAGACCAGACCGCGGGCATCACCTGGCCAAGGTCGTGACTGTGCCAGCTACGACCTGTCTGCACAGAGCTGGACGGGGCTGCGATGGGGCAGGGATGCTGCCTGGTATGCAGCGCCAGGGTGCAGTGGGTGCCAGACACCTGCCCGTGGCCCCAGGCTGAACCCCTCCTAAGAGGGGACCAATTACAAAGTTCATCATCACACCTAAGACACGTTTCCTGCCTCGGAGCGTAGGCCACCAGCCTAGACACAAACTCTGGCCCACTCCTGAGCGAACCACACCCCCCACCCCCGGGCCGGCGCCTCATACACAGCTGAAGAGCTGATTAGATCCAAATCAAAAATCTTTTCTCAACAGCACCTGCTTCCTCACTCAGCATCTCTAGAGCCATGATCAGGAGCACAGGGCCCCCTCCTGGGGCCAGCACCCAGCACCTCTGCCCCTGCCTTCCTGCGGCCACAGAACACTCCCTCTGGGCACAGCCCGGCCGCAACGCCCCCAGAGGATCCCACTACTGTGTCCGCCTGTGTTTGTGACAACAGTGGACAGAACAAGCGAGCCAGGCTGAGGAAGGGTCACCTTCACCGAAGCTAAAACACAACACATCACTGGTAAAATCCCTGGGTACCAGGGGTGCTACTGGGCACCACGGACTCTGCATCTGGCCGGTGGCTGTGTACTGGGTGCTGAGCTACACGCGCCACCCTAGAAACGCCCACTGGCCAGCTCTCCACAGCCCTCACCCACCCCCCACAGGTCACAGCAGATGCCAAATTCACTTCGGGCGACACCCAGCACATGTGACCCATGAATGAATGAATGCACCACGTGCAGCGGAAAGGCCACTGGCAGCACCGTGACTGGCCACAGACATGCAGAGTGTGGTGTGTAAACAGAGGGACCGAGGCGTCCGCCTCCAAAGCAAGAACAGAGTATGGCCATTTCTCGTCCCAGACAGAGCGGAGCACAGCTTGGCTGTCGAGGTCTTCGTATGACCCTCGATGTCCTTCACCTTCCCCAGCCCCAGATGGCACCTGAAGAAGACACCCCAAGTCCCCGGAACCACAGGGCAGGACAGGAAGCAAGCAAGGCCAGGAGCAAGAGTGGCGGCAGCACTGGCCGCCGCCTCCCAGCTGGCAACACACTAGAACAGGAGCTGCTTCCTGTCCTCCCACACAGCCCATGCCCAGGATGGAGGGAGCTCCCATGTCCTTGGCCGGCAGGGGAGGACACAGGGTCTTCGCGCTCTCTCAGGCGGGCCTTCCCAGGGCGGCTGAGCTCAGCTGACCGGAGTCACCAGCAGTCCTGCCACAACGCAGCGCCATGCTCAGGGCTCATCATCAGGCACCACTGCTTCCGTGAGCCCTGCGCCTTTGCAGTCACTGCCCAGTGCCAGCCTGCCAGTGTCTGGGAAACCTTCCACGCAGAACCACTCCTGGCTCCCGCTGATGAATGCGCGTGGGATCAGAGTCTCTTCTGCTCCAGGACAGAAACACTGGCCTGGGACCCTAGTAACGCCAGGCTGTGCCCATCTCCACTGAGGGCCCGGCCATCTTTTCAGGAAGCAGTGCTCGCCCCACCCTGGCCCCCACCCCGGCAGGTCCCCACAATCCGGGCACTGCCCTGATGGGCTGCGGCTACTCAGCCTGGACGGCCTGTAGGATGGACGCGCGGCACGGGGATGGGCGGTCGGCCCAGGAGGGCAGCTCATGCTGCAGCGGAGTCCTGCGGGGATAGAAGGTGTGGTGCACGTCGTAGCTCAGAAGGCAGCTCAGGGACGCCATATAGATGTCCGCAAAGCGAGACAGGCGCCGCAGGAAGTAGGTGGGGTTCTGGTCCGTGCGGAACAGGCTGCCGAACTGCGCATTGAAGCAGCTTTTGGTCATTTCTCTGCCACAGCAAATGAGAGAAAAACCAACAGGACGATTTAAGTTGTTAAGTTGTAGGGTGATTATATTTTTAACTTTTTTTTTAGTCCATATTTGTAATGCATAATGATTACACGCATCACAGGGAGCAGTATAAGTACATAACACAGGCTTTTAGATTATTTGGTTAGTTATTTGGTCAGATTTTTTGAGACATGTTCTCACCATGTGCTCCAGCTGGCACTGAACTCATTATGTAGCCCAGGTTGGCCTCAAATTCATGGCAATCCTCCTGCCTCAGCCTCCTGAGTCCTGGGATGACACATGACTTTTACCAGCTTCATTTTTGTTGTGTTTTTTGTTTGTTTGTTTTTGGTGGTACTGGGGGTGGTACTGGTGGGTTGGGGTGGTACTAGGGGTTGAACTCAGGCCCTTTGTGCTTCCAAGGTAGGTGCAGTACCACTTGAGCTAAATCCCCAGCTACTGGCTTCATTTTTTTTTTTTTTGCTTCTTGGAGACAGGGTCTCACTTTGTAGTTCAGGCTGGCCCTGAGCTCACTATGGTGCCCAGGCAAGCCACCGCGAACTCAGCAATCCTCCTGCCTCTACCTCCTGAGTGCTGGGATTACAAGCGTGAGCCACCACGCCCGGCATTATGGTATGTGGTGTTGATTGTTGGTGGGCGTGTCTCCACGCCCAGCATTATATGTGGTTACTGGGGATCGAACTCAGGTCCTTGCGTTTGTGAGGCAGGCACCAGAACCACTGAGCTAACCCTCCGGCCCCTAGCTTCATTTTTGATACTGAAGTCAAAGCTTCTTTTGAAATAGGACTCATGTGAGAGAACAATGTTCATAAGCACCCCTAATCTCTAATTAAAAAGTGTCTGTCTCGCTCTCAAAATGCATCTGCTCGCACTCCCTGCTCACACCAGCCGTAGACTCAGTTTTAAGGCCCCAGATTCGACCTGATGGCCCCTGAAAGATACACATAAGTTTTCCACACAAAAGCAGAGGGCAGAGCTGCTTCTGAAGATGTCAGAGACACAGCCCAGTTCTAGCCTGTCCCTAACCCTCCCCTGCTTGCAGGATGGGATCAAAGCCTCCTTTCTGGCCAGGTGTAGTGGGCACCCCTGTAATCCCATCATTTGGCATTGAGGCAGGAGGACTGCTGAGAGCTCAAGGCCAGCGTGGACTGCGTAACGAGATACTGTCTCCAAAAACCAAAAACTAAAAACAAAACCTGCTGCTCTTACCTCACCTCCTTCCTCTCCTTCTTCCACTCCTGTAGGACCAGCTGCGACTCCAGGTCTCTGTGAACCTGCAGGCAGAAGTCAAGGCCCAGACAGCAGCTCAGAGTTCCCAGCGGGCACCATCTCTCACACACAGGCCAGCTGAAACCCTGCCTTCCTCACTAAAAAACAAAATGCTGCCACCCCATTACTGCACTCGCCAGGCAGGCGCCATCCTCAAAACACACATCACTACAACCTGGTTTAACGAAATAAACTGCAATGTTATGAAGCTATTAGACAATGATTAAAAGCTACATGTAAACATAACACATGTGAATCCTCATAAGTGACATCGCACACATGTTACACATGTCATAGGCACTTTGGTGATGAGGAAGTACAGTAGCACATACCGCGGTGCCCACTCCAACAGCAAGCACATGAAAACGTGCACAAGGAGCACAGGAGGACTGGGGCTCCTGCTGTCCCTCAGGGCTACATTATCTTTTCAAATGTTTCACAGAAGTAAATTACACTTTGCAAGAAGCAAGACTCTAAGGGACAGGGGAAGGCAGAGAGGTTCCCGGTGGGGCCAGAAGCTGGTGGCAGGAAAGGCAGCCGCCTGCACACGCGCTCAGTCCCCACGAACACCTGAGGCTGAGGAGAGGCCACTGTGGCCAGAGCCACCGGTGTGGTGACACAGGGGACGGGTGGGGCCTCTGCGATCCATGGCCACAGGGTGACCTCAGGAGCGGACAAAGCCACCAGCTGGGCGGCCACCTATTTTCCACAGGCCACCAGCACCTTCTGTTTGTGCATCACCTCTGCCAGCCCTGCACCATGGCTGCTGACGCTCCCCCAGCTTTGCCACTGAGACAAAACACCACCCCGCAGGTGAAGCTCTGCAATGTGGTCTGGCCCAGTGCCACAGGCCACATCACCAGCATGGGTGCCCAGCAAGAGCCGCCGGCCGTGCCCCAGGGGCTCGGTCCCTGGCCAGCAGAGTCAGGGGTAGTTCTCTGTGCTGCAAGCATACCCACCCGTACTCACCAGGCTGAGGATCTGGGACACACAGGACTTGGGTCAGGAAAGGAGGAGACATGGGCGTGTGTGTGTGTGTGAGTGACTATGTGTAACTGTGTATATAACTGTGTGTGTAACTGTATGTAACTGTGTGTGTATGACTGTGTGTGCATATTCCTTCAGCACCTGCCAAGTGCCAAGCAAGCATCACTGTGCTGAACACGGAAGACACAGGACACAGGACACAGGACAGGATGGCACCCTAGCTGGGTGCTGATGACAGAACACTGGCACCACGGAGGCAGGTGGTCTGCGGGAGTCACCACGCCCCCTTCGCCACCAGAGCCATTCCCTGGGTAACAGGAGGAGGCACCGGCTCCCCACCCTGCCCATCACGGACTGGATGCTGTGTCCCTCAGTTCCTAAGTAGAAACCTCAGGCCCCATGAGGCGACCACGTCCTGGAGGACCCAGAGATCCTGCCAACCGCTGCCCCGCTGCGACCTTGTCACAGCCGCCATAGGGTCCCCGCACCACCCGCACAGGAGAGGAAGGCTGCTCCGCTGGGCAGGGCCCAGGGTCTCCTCCAGCCAGCCCCCTCCACGGCCTACAGGCTCAGTGCCCAAGGTCCTAGAAGCCTACAACGCAGGGTTTTGTTTCCCACATGCACACGCACACACGGTAAGATCTCATCTGTAAGTGCAGCACCCTGAGACAGCAACAATGGTAACAGTACTAGCACAGGCCAGAGACAGCCACGCACTTCAGGGCAGCTGCTCTGGGCTCCTGGCTGCAGGCCTTTCCTGTATCGTCCCAGACCGCTACCGACCACAGTCGCCAAACACGTGCACACAGCCGCAAAGCCGAGCAGGGACATCTCGCCTGCTCCCAAGGACACAAGACCAGAGTGCCACTGCCTGGGCCTGTGAGTCCCAAGGCCTCGGTCTGAGTCCCATTCTGACACTTTCTGGCTTTGGACACACTCCCAAGAGCTCCCAGTCCCCATTTTCCTCATCTCGTGTAGACACCACACCCCCTGCATGGACAGCTGTGCCCGCGAGGTGGGTAACACACACAGCGCACGCTTCCAGCGCACGGTAATGTTGGGCACTGCGCAGCACTGCTCAGCTACAGTTGACACCTGGTATTTTTAGAAAACCACTCATCTCAAAGGCAAGCAGAGGAAACGACACCAAATAGGCCCTGGGCAGGGAAGAGCTGGGGCCAGGCACGGGCACAGCATGCCAGACACCAGGCCGGGGCGCGTGGGGCCCACACTCCAAGGAACCCGGCTGCCTGGTGCTGAGCACAGCTGCCAGCTGGGGCAGTGAAGTGGTGCCCTGCCGGCTGCCAAAGCCACCGGCAGGTACAGCCATGGGCATCGGGCCGAGGGCACAGGCTGCAGGGCTGACAGCCAAGGAAGCAGTGTCTACACACCTTTGTCTAAAGGAGGTGGCACTGGGCTGGGTGGAGGCAGGAGCCATTTGGGGCCAAGGAGGAAGCAGTGCCAGCAGGGGAGACAGGTGGGGACCACTGTGACAACAGTGGGGCAGCACCCACGGGCTAGGAGGGACATGCTTAAGAACAGCCTGGCGTGGCCTGTGACACGGGAATGGTGACTGCCGCGCCTGGCACACCCAGAGACCCTGGCAGCCTCAAGACCATCCGGGAAGCCTGGAGCCTCAGTGCTCACCGCACAGATCCTTCCCTCGCATCCAGGAAACTGAGGCCCGGAGCGAAGCTGTCCCACAGTAGGCTAACAGCAGGACCAGCACCGGCCCCAGCACCCCACTCCTCACAGTGCTTGAGCAGTGGGCGGAGCGTCGGACCTCAATGTCGCCTCCAGCAAATGAGTAACACCTGCGTCTTCCGAGGCCCCACCAAGACTGCAACGAGTAGAAGTCTCCGTGGGAAAAAGGACAAATCAGCCTCCAATCACGGTCCTCAGAAGATGGCTTCAGCCTACACTTCCAACTCCAGCCAGGCAGGAAGAAGCCTCCTGCTGAACTGAAGGCAAAGCAAGAAAAAGTCCCGACCTGCATCTGCTCCAAGAGCCCGGTCAGGGTCTGCAGCCAGGCTGTGGTCTGGACGTAATGCTCCGTGTTCATGATCTTCAGCTCCGACCGCAGCTCAGGGATGATGGCGCCCGTCCGCCAGCCGTGCTTCAGGGTCAGGTCCTGGGGGCAAGGCTCAGCGTCAGAACCGCTGTGATGCAACGGCACACACCGCCGCACTGCCATCCCGGGGCTGGACAGGGCTCACGCAAATGACTGGTAATTGTAATGGTTAGTTATTAACCAAGCCGCACTCAACGAATTAAAGCAACCAGGCATGGCGCAAGCCCGGCTCCCGAAGAGAGTTCCAGTTCTGTGAATCATGGCTCCTGCGGAAACACGCTGGGTTTGGAACCATTAACCGTGCTCCAAGAATAAACAAAATGAGGTCTCCCAAACACTCACAAAGGCTCTCTTCCAGGGACACAGGCTGTGCCGGGTCTGGTGTACACACTTGTGAGCCCAGCACTAAGGAGACTGAAGCAGGAAGAGTGCCATGAGTTCAAAGCCAGCCCAGACTACATAGCAAGGCTCTCTCTAAAATTAATAGGACACGCAGGATTCAGGGAGCCCCACTATTCACCCGGGACTGGGGATGGGGGGACAGAGGACCTCACACTTGACATTTTACATAAGCACAGGCCAGAATATCTAAGATAGCTTTTGTCCGGAAAATCAAAGAAATGCAGTCACAATACTAACCAGCCAGGTGCTTGCTTATCTGACAAACATTTATGAAGTACTATTCCTATTCTGCCAGGTCCCATTCTAGATTCCAAAGACAAAGCCATGAACAACATCAAAAGACAAATTCCGGCTTTCACAGAAAATAAGTACATGGGCCAGAAACGTAGCTCAGTGACACCACAGCTGCCTCCAGAGCTCAAGGTGCTGAGTTCTAAACAAGTTAGGGATGGGACAAGTTTAGACTTTGGAGCTACTGAGATAGAGTAAATGTGTTTAAAAAGAAAAGTAAACAAGTAAATGCAGAAGGGCACTGGGGAGGCCTACAAGGACAAAGATCAAACAGAACAAAGGGGAAGGAGGGGCCGGAGGAAGGCTGCCTGCTCCCCAAGGATGCAGGAAGAACAGGAGAATAAAGGGACCTAAGAAGAGAGATTGAAGAGGAAGAGGGGATGGGGCAGGAAAAAGGATTCTGAGGCCAGGCATGTGGCTCAAGTGGTACTGCACCTACCTTGGAAGCACAAGGGCCAGAGTTCAATCCCCAGTACCACCGAAAAAAAGGAAAAGGATTCTGACTTTAAAAAATAGCAGGGTGCTGGAGATTGGCTCAGTGGTTCCAAGGTCCTGAGTTCCATCCTGGTAATCACATACAATGCTGGACATGGTAACTCACGCCCACCAGCAATCAATACCACATACCACAGTGCCAGGCGTGGTGGCTCACACCTGTCATCCCAGCACTCGGGAGGCAGACACAGGATTGCTGAGTTTGAGGCTTGCCAGGGTTCCATAGTGAGTTCAGGGCAAGCCTAAACTACACAGCAAGGCCCTGTCTCAAAAAAAAAAAAAAAGCAAGAACAGCAGAACAGGGCCAGGGGCAGGAGGTGGCTTTGGAATGCCAAGTGGGAGAGAAGTCAAATAGGGCAGCTGGAGGACCCCCACCTGGGACACTGGGGGAGATAACTTCAAGTTTTAAGGAGAAAAATGGTTTCTGGCTCCCTCGGGCTCACGCTACCTCCCGCACTAGTTACATCTTAAACCTTTCGATCTTTCTCTACTTAGAATATACGTAGAACCTACAGCCCATTCTTCTCAGCATTCCCAAAGGGAGCAAGCTTTGGAAGGTGAAAACCCACAGAAGTCACCACCCTGTTACTGGGCAAAATTCACACTGAAACTTGAGAGGTGACCTGGATCCGGACCAAGGATAGGCGTGTCCTGATGGGGCGTAGGTAGCCACAGACCCGAACACCTCTATCTCATGGCCGATGGGGATGAAACCTGATTCCAGTCCTGTGGCCCTGCCTCACAAATGCCAGGCTGCAGAGGGCATGGCCCAGGCTTGCACCTTCATGGTCTTAGGTGCAACGACAGAAAGAAATCCACCAAGCTGGCATTCTGTGCTTATTTCAGTAGGAACATTTTTCTGATCAACTGAGTAAATTTCTAATTTCTGTCATTTTCCAAAAATTGGGTCTTTTCCACAACTCTGATCTACCACGCCCTTTTAGGAGACATTTAAAAATGTGGCCTACTCCAAGTTTTCATAAAAGCATAAAAACAACCGTGAACAAAAGAGAAATCGTTAAACACAGACAATTAATGCCTCTGTCCCCAACAAATGGGAGGATGGCGGGCTCCTCACCGCCAGGTCGCTGTAGATGTGGTCGCCGAAGTAGAGGACCCTGGAGCCTCGCCAGCCGGTGAGCTTCAAGAACTCATACAAGTTGCCCTGTGGTACGAGAGAAACACAGACGTTCTGTCAAGTGACAAGACGGCCTGAGGTATCTGCGGTTTATAATGTCTAAAGATTTATTTTTGCTTGCCAACATATCTGAAATACCAAAATATAAGGAAAAAAGCATCTTCTCAGGAAATCTTTTAGACTTATCCTGGGAACTAAATGTACTTTCATACACAGCTCTTTTAACTGCCTTGTTACAATTAATATTCCATGACCAACTTTCTATGCTGATAAATATTAATTTTACTGTAAGTAGAGGAATGGAAAAAGTACCCCGGTTCCTTCTACACATAATATATTCATGTTGACCATTTACACTGTTACGTATTTTGTAAGTTACTTTGTGATAAACATTCTTATAGGAATGTTGTATTGAGATATACCTTAATTTTCCTAGGCTAACTTTCTAGAAATAAAATGGTTTATCAAATCTAATTTTCCAAAGCCCAGGAAATAGACTTTTTGACAAATCTAATAGGTTGTTATAAACTACCAAGAATGCATAACATAACATAACATAACATAACATAACATAACATAACATAAGGTCAACAATTCAATCATTTTTTCAAACACTGGGGATTTAGCTCAGTGGTTCCAATGTCTGCCTGGCAGGCACAAGGTCCTTGGTTCAATCCCCAGTACCACATACCACAATGCCAGGCATGATGGCTCATACCTGTAATACCAGAACTCGGGAGGCAGAGGCAGGAGGATTGCTGAATTCGAGGCTTGCCTGGGCTACATAGTGAGTTCAGGGCCAGCCTGAACTACAAAGTGAGACCTTATTGCAAAAAAACTAAAAATAAATAAATAAAACATAAGAACCTTGTTTAACCAAGTATGTTAAAACTGTGCATAAGCCGGGCGTGGTGGCTCACACCTGTAATCCCAGAACTCGGGAGGCAGAGACAGGAGGATTGCTGAGTTCAAGGCTTGCCTGGGCTAGTGAGCTCAGGGCCAGCCTGAACTACAAAGTGAGACCCTGTCTCAAAAAAAAAAAAAAAAAACTGTACATAAAACATATCTTACTGGGAGATAATTATTAATCTGGGTAGACAATATGCCATTATTAATGCACCTGAGAAATTTCTAGCTACCTATTTTTGGTTTGGGGGGGTTCTCTTTTGAAACAAAGTCTTGCTACATAGCCCAGCTACATAGCAATCTTGCCTGAGCCTGCCAAGTACTGGGATTACAGCCAGGAGCCGCCACACCTGGCTGCTAGTTACCTGTTTGACATTCTACTAAAAGTAGTTAGTGTTTTAATTTCATTTTTAAAAACCTGTTCAATTTTAAGTTAATTTGGATCTGAGCACATTGGAAAGACCCTGGTGGAAGCTGCAGTCTGACCACCAAGTTATAATCAATGAACTCAGAAAGCCTTAGTGACCACTGGCCCCGGGCACAACACCAACCATGAGGCTGCAGGGAGGAGAACAGGGAGAGAGGTACCTGCTTGTAAATCTGGCCTTTCTGCAGCTTGTGGATTTTATCCCAGAGCAAGACACCCTTCTCATTCACCTTTCGGAAAGGTCTGGCGATAGAAATAGGAAATATCACCACATAGGCCAACAACACAGGCTCTGGGCGCTACTGAGAATGCCAGCTGGTCACTCAGAGGCCCAAACCCCACCACCCAGGGCCACATGTGCCAGTCTGAGGCATCTCAAGCCCTGCCTGATCCCAGCAGCCCCCAAGGCTACTGCAAAGTCTGGCCAAGTCCAACTGCAGCCTGCAGGACCTCTTTGAAGACCCGCAGGGGTGGGGTGCAGGCCACTGTTTCCTTTTATTGTTAGTCCCCGTTCACAGTGTAGGACACCTGCCTTCCTCACAGGGAACTGGCACATGCACACAGCCCATCTTAAAGCTCTGGTCCTCTCCTCCCGCCTCCCTCCCCTCTCTCCATCTCATGGTCCCCTTCCTGTTGAGAAAGATGTCTCCCCACTTCCTGTCGTCCACCTTGGCTTCCGCTCTTTGTTTATACTCTGCGCTTCTCATGGGAGAGGAAGCCGCGGTGTCCAATTCACTTCACTTCACATTACGGTCTGTCTCAAGCTTCAGCTGTTTTCCTACTAAGGACTTGGGTTCACCCTTCATGGCTGAGCAGCAGCCACTGTATATAACGCCACATTCTCATCCACTGCTCTGATGGACACACAGGCTGCTGCCAAGACTCAGCTGCCGGGAGTTGCTAAACACAGGTGCGTGTGGTGTGTGACACCACTGCTGCCACGTGGTGACCAGCTCTTTGGGAAGACACCTGAGCGGACAGCTGGGTCCCCCAGTTCACTCTGAACTATCTCCACACTGAGCTCCCGCCACAGCACAGAGGGTCCCCAGTCCACCCTGTGGCCTCGCCAGCGTCCATCATGGGACTTCTCGTGGCCCCAGGGAGCCTGCAGCCCGAGACCAGATGACTCTGCGTTCTGACCTTGGTCACTGTCGAGCGTGTCCTCACAGCCCCATGCCGACCCCAGCGGGGCCGCCGCGCCTGCCCTCAGCCTACACCTGCCGTGTGGGGCGACACTCACCTCCGCCTGTCATTGAAGAAGTTGGGCTTCTCGGCCTGCACAATGACCACGTCAAACAGGTCCCTCCAGTCCTTGCCCACGATGTACCTCATGCCCTTGTCCCTAGAACAGCAAGGCAGCCACATGCTCCGACGCCTGAGGCGTGAGCTATTTTCCCAACTACTTCTTCCCAATCTCCACTGGTGAGCATGACCCCAAGAACTCACACAAAGCTGCTGGGGCTGTTGGTGATGAGAAACATCTTCTTGCCGTGGTCGGCCAGCTTGGCCAGCACCGCACGGGTCTGCTCTGCGTAGCAGATGTACTTCTCTAGGAGCAGGAGAGAAACCACAGCTGGGCAGGAAGCTGGCCAGCCTGGCTGTGCCCATGGCCCAGGCGTGGAAGCATCCTGGATCCATGGGGATCAGAGGTTGTAAGGTGTGCTTTTGGGGGTGGGGAAACCGGGGTACTGCTCCTGGGTCCAACTGGAAGAATCGAAGTGGCTCCAGCCACAGATCCTTACAGAGGAGGACCCTGCCTGAGGCCAGGGCCAGAACCTCGCGTGATCCCTGAGGAGACGCAGCCTCGGCCCACAGCACACAAGGACCAGACCCGCCTGTACCTACCAATATCTGCCTCGATGGCACGGTACATGATGCCTTTGGTGTGCACGTCACGGATGGAGTCCTGCCAAAGACACGTGCATCAGTGCTGCGGGCGCAACCTGCCACCGCTAGTCCAAGGGAGCCAGGGCTGCACTAGCTCTGTCCCAGAAGCTGCAGGCCACGACAGAGCAAGACCTGAGTCCACCCCAGCTATCACAGGCGCCCCTGGGGGACACCTGGGCTCCCCTCACAGTGGCTCTCCCAGAAGGGGTCCCCTGGGTAGGGCTCTGAATCCTAACCCCCAGGACAGACCGTCACTCCAGAGTCGTGGACGGCATGGCCCCAGTGGGCACAGACAGTGGACGGCACAGCCCTCCCTCAGTGCCACCAGCAGGCGGGAGACTCGCTGAGCCAGTGCCTTGGGCAGAGGAGGCTTGACTGACAGATGGAGGCGGTAGGGGTAGAGGAGGAGGCTGCAGCCCGGCGGGCTCAGGCAGTGGAGGCTGCTGCTAGACGAGCCCAACAGAGCTGGCTCCAGGCAACAGCAAGCGGGGCGTCCACGCAGGATGCTTCTGGGCCAGAGACAGAAGGCCGGGCTGCGGGCAGAACTACCTACACCTCAATGCCTGGAGGAAGCCCCTATGGGGTCTGGACACAGTGCCAGACCCACCATGCACACAGGCCCACTGCCTGGCTTCCAAACCCGGTTCTGCCATAGACAAGCTGTGAGAGCTGGAGCAGGCGACTCAGCTTCTCTGTGCCTCTGCGTCCCTATCATGATGGCAGCTCTGGCCTGACATCACCGTGAGGACCCAGTGAGCTGACAAAAGGGCACACCCAGAGGGCATGCCGCAACCTGGCACACCGACACTAGCTCAGTACGTATGCATGAGTGCAGGGTCACTACCACGACTCCTCAGGAGGAGGACTGTGTGCAGCATGGACAGCAGAAACTAAATACTCAGGTGTAGCCATACGCACTCGTGCACTCCTGTAATCCCAGCACTCAGGAGGCTGAGGCAGGAGGATCGCCAACATGAGCCAGAGAGTGAGACCCCGCATCCAAAAGGCTAAATAAATAAATACATAAATATTTAAATTTAGCTCAAATAATACCAAGAAACTATAATTCATCTCTTATCTTCCTAAATCCTCAGGATAGGGGATAGTCAAAACTAGTTATTTGTAAGCAGAAGCAAAATATATTTTTAGGGCCGGAGGGTTAGCTCAGTGGTTCCAGCGCCTGCCTCGCAAGCGCAAGGTCCTGAGTTTGATTCCCGGTAACCACATATAATACTAGGTGTGGAGACTCATGCCCACCAACAATCAATACCACAGTGCCGGGCATGGTGGCTCACGCCTGTCATCCCAGCACTTGGTTGGCAGAGACAGGAGGATTGCTGAGTTCGACGCTTGCCTGGCTACATAGTGAGCTCAGAGCCAGCCTGAACTACAAAGCGAGACCCTGTCTCAAATATATATATATATATAAAATTTTTTAAGTTGTATATATCTTTTTAAAACATATAAGTAAATATATATTACATGTAAATAAACACCCACATGTATTTATCTAATACAAATACATAAAAAAGTATGGATCATGTAAATAATATAAAAACATTTTTAGGTCCTGAGAAAGCTTCTACAACCTAATGAAAGTATATAAACACACAGATATATGTGATCAGGAATATAAATTAAGACACAAAAATGCACCTCTATACGGCTGAAGGTCCTCTCTGTATCCTCTACTCTCTCATACAACTTGCTGGGAGTTTTTCACTGTTTTTTGTTTGTCTGTTTTGAAACAAGGTCTTGCTATGTAATTAAGGCTGGCCTTGAACTCACAGTGATCCTCCTGCCTCAAGTGCTGAGATTACAGTAAATTTGGACTAGCCCCCATGCTCAGCAAAACATCAATCTTTAAAAGCCCTCCTGGGCCAAAGATTTAGTTCAGTGGCTCCGGCTCCTGCCTGGCAAGCACAAAGTCCTAAATTCAATCCCCAGTAACCACATACCACAGTGTGGGCGTGGTGGGGGCGTGGTGGCTCACAACTGTCATCCCAGCACTCGGGAGGCAGAGGTAGGATTGCTGAGTTCGAGGCTTGCCTGGGCTACAAAATGAGCTCAGGGCCAGCCTGAACTACAAAGTGAGACCCTGTCTCCAAAAAAAATTGCCCTCCTGAGCTGGTCCCGGGCAGCACCTTGACATCCTTGTACAGATGCACGGGCTCATAGTCGATGTTGTTCCTGAGGAAATGCTCGTTCACGCAGGACAGCAGCGTCATCTCGGGCAGGGAGAAGATGTCCATGAACTGCTTCATGGTGTTGCCATGGGAGCTCTGTGGACAGCAGGGAGGGTTAGATCCAGGGGCTGTGCGGGGCAGGAGGCTCCCGGCGAGGGAGGGGCCCTGGGTGGCCACAGCAAAGGGAGGTCCTACAGTCTGGAGAGATGGGGATCTCACTAAGGAGCTAAGTAGCCAGGCTGGGCTGGAACCTGTGATCCTCCTGCCTCCGCCTCCCAGCCGGCTGGGACTGTGGTGCTCTGCCTCGCTCAGCTCGGCTAGGGGACTGAAGGCGAAGGGCCAGCCTGCCTCTCACCCCACACAGAAGGAGTGTGGCCCCATCGCTGATCTGCAGGTACCCGGCTCTTGGACAGGGAATCCAAGGCAGGGCCGAGGGCAGTGGGGCTCAGCCTCTGGCACCCCATACTGACAGCCCCCAGGGCACCCCAGAAAGGGTCAGTGGGGAAGAGCAGGGAGAAAGGAAGCAAAGACTCGGCTGAGTGCCCCCCGTGGCCCTAGGAAGCACCGCCATCACCTTCCCGTAGAAGTCGCTCATCTGCTCCAAGGGCACGTGGGACCCCTCGTACATCTCGATGACCTCCTCATCGGGGACCACGCTTAGGCCTCTGGGAAAGCAGACAGTGCCATCAGAGAGTGGCCCAGGGATGACAGTGGCCTCCTGGGAGCCAGGAGGACACAGCAATGGCTGTGAGGAGAAATGTGCCCCAAAGTGCCCGGAACACAGGTGACCCATCACTGCTGAGACACCCACAGCCAAAGATGCAAAAGCTGCTGCGCAGCAACAGGAACAGGAAGTTCTCACTCCCGGCAAGCCCAGGGGAGGCTGGTGGCTCTGCCCAGCCCACAGCTGGGCACTGCTGGCCGGTTCTCCTGTACTGTTCTCACACCCAGAGCACCAGGCTCCTGCTGCGTCTCCTCTGCCCTCGGTGGGAGCTGAAGGGAGACGTGAGGGGCAAGAGGCAGAAGCGAGGGGCACCACCCAGGACCGGCTTCCTCGTCTGCTTCCTCATCCTCAGAAGCACCCGCCACCTGCCCACCTCAGAACCTGCCAACACACCCAGCTCCTCCACACTTGAGAAACACGGGGTGACAGGGGCAGTACGGAACCGGTGGCCCTAGAAAGGCCACGCCAACCTCCGCAACAGCCAAGGGACCTAAAGGGGACTTACTCACTGTCAGTTGGCTGCTCAGCACAGACGATGGCAGCAGCACAGCACATGCACTCTGCGGCCTGCGCTTGATAGTATGCTTAAGAAATATCACTTGTGGCTGAGCATGAAGGCGCACACCTAGAATCCCAGCTCTCAGGAGGCTGAGGCAGGAGGATCACTGCAAGTTCTAGGCCAGCCTGGATTTCACAGTGAGACCCTGCCTCATAAAACCAAGGACAGGACTGCTGGGGGAGTGTCCTGTGCCCAAACTCAAGCCGGCCACTAAGCCAGCTGCACCGATGCAGGCTGAATCCCTGGGGTCCAAACACCCACATATCAGCTCAAAAGAAACAACCAGCTGAGCCCCAGAGGCAGCCCCTGTGGATGGACAGCTGCTGGGACGGAGCCAGAGAACGGCCTAGCCTGTGGGATGTGGCCGCCTAGACCAGTGAGAAAACTGCCAGAGCCAGCCAGCCTCTGGTGATGGGCATGGGCCTGACGTCCACGCGGATTCAGAGCCCCGCTGCCCACACTGCCAGGGCGTCTCCTGGACAAACGCAGGGGCTCTCGGGGCCTCAGGGTCATCCTGCCCATGATGGGGAGCAGTAACTGCAAAGGGCCCTGAGCTGAGTGACTGCAGCCCGCACATCTGGCCCTGCTGGGACGCTGATGCGTCATGTGACCTCGACCCCACAATCACCGTCCTGGCTCTGCGTGGCTCCAGCAGTCCTGATGGCACGTGCCCCCTACTCATCAGGTCCACCTGAGGTCAGTGTGTAATCCCAGCACCATGGGAAACTGAGCCACGAAGACTGCAAGTTTGAATCCAGCCTGGCTAATTTAGTGACCTATGGAGATCCTGTCTCAAAAGTTTAAAAATTTAAAAAGGGATGGGGGCGTAGTCCATTGTGAAGGCCCTGGGCAAGAAGGGAAGGGAGAATCCATTTTGTTTTTCTGAGACAGGCTCTTGCTATGTATGTAGTGCAGCCAGGCCTCAAAGTCCTGGCAATACTCCTGCCTCAGGCTCCCTAAGTGCTGGGATTACAGGCGTGTGCCATCGCAAAGAAAAATGGCAGATTATTAAAAACATTTGAATTGCTGCCTGTAATCCCACCACTTAGGAGGCTGAAGCAGGAAGATCCCTACAAGTTCAAGGCCAGCCTGGGCTACATAACAAAACCCTGTCTCAAAAAAACAAAACAGGGGGCCGGAGGGTTAGCTCAGTGGTTCTGGCGCCTGCCTCGCAAGCGCAAGGTCCTGAGTTCGATCCCCGGTAACCACATATAATGCTGGGTGTGGAGACACGCCCACCAGCAATCAACACCACATACCACAATGCCAGACGTGGTGGCTCACGCCTGTAATCCCAGCACTCGGGAGGGCAGAGACAGGAGGATTGCTGAGTTCGCAGTGGCTTGCCTGGGCACCATAGTGAGCTCAGGGCCAGCCTGAACTACAAAGCGAGACCCTGTTTCAAAAAGCAAAAAAAAACAGGGCTAGGGGGTTAGCTCGGTGGTTCCAGCACCTGCCTCACAAGCGCAAGGTCCTGAATTCGATCCCCAGTAACCACATACAATGTTGGGCGTGGAGACTTACACCCACCAGCAATCAATACCACATACCAGTGCCAGGCGTAGTGGCTCACGCCTGTAATCCCAGCACTCGGGAGGCAGAGACAGGAGGATTGCTGAGTTCAAGGCTTGCCTGGGCTACATAGTGAGCTCAGAGCTAGCCTGAACTACAAAGCGAGACCCTGTCTCAAAAAAAATAACCAAAAACAAAAACAGAACCAAAGAAAAAGCTTTAATTCTTGGTAAACAAATACATACTTAACACATGTGATAGATCACTTGGGGGGAAGAATAGGGAAACCCACTGTTATAGTTTGTGTCCAGATGCCTTTCCCCACACTCGTGAACTCGCTCATGGTTGGAGGTTTAGGAGGCGACTGGATGTGACGCTCACTCCATGGAGATGGTCACAGGATGGGCCGGGAGAGTCTGACCTCTGCCTCCAGCCGCCCTGCCTTCAAGGCAGCAGCCTAGGGACCCAGGTCGCTGTCCACTGTGCCAAGCGAGCCCTTCCTCCCTGAGTGGTGCCAGGTCCTGTGTCCCAGCCACATGGAGTGACTGAGACAGCTATGCCAAAACCGAGCAAATAAGGAGATTGTTAAGCACAAGAAAAGCCAAACATTGTATGAGGAAGAAAATAAGCGCAGTGCACCTGCCAGCTTTCGCAGCAAGGCCCATCCAGTCACACTGGACAAGGAGGCTATGGCAGCTGGACAGGCTGAGTGAGGGCAGAGGGGGAGGGGGAGGCAGGAAGCCAGGCGGCTGTCCAAGGGCTGAGGTCTGTGGCTGCTCCTTGTGGTGCCTCTACTACTCATGCTCTGCCTCAATGATAAATAATAACTTTCTGTCGTTGGTTTTGACACAGCATCTCACTATGTAGTTCAGGCTGGCCTTGAACTTGCTACATATCCCAAGCTGGCCTCAACTTGCAGATGTTCCTGCCTCAGCCTCCTCCTGGCTGAAAAATAATCTATGCACAGCTTGGATAAGGTAGATAAAGGAACCGAAACATACCACTCTCCCACATAGAGCATTTCAAAGAGGCAAAATCCTCAATTTTAAGTTACAAATATTTCTGGCTAAGTGAAATACATCTGAAATGCTAACAGGGCATTCATATGCAAACCAGCCAGACCACTGCACCGATAGGCTGAGGTGGCTGTGGGTGGCACCTGCCTGTTGTTCTCCACAATTCAGTGGTGTCCTTCTACATCAGGAGTCAGACCGAAGCCCTGCACAGCAGACGGCAGTCAGGCCAGCCCTGCCCCCCACCCGGCCCCAGGCTCCTTCACCCAACAGCCCAGGCCTCCAAGCTGCAGCCCTGAGCAGGCAGCAGGGACACCTTTGATCCTGCCTGTGCCGTCGGGCCAGAGGGCACCTCAGGCCACATCCCGCCAGGCAGGAGCCCTCACCTGCACTCTGGGGGGAGCAGGTGAGTCCACACCCTGCAGCTGGCCTCTGTTTTCCGCTCACCTGTAAACAGTTCCCAGCTGGATGTAGTGAAAAGCATCGATCTTCATCAGCAACGCCTTTAAACACAAAAACACACACGTGTAAAGAGTGGACTACAATCTGCATGTGGAATAACGCACCCTCCCGCGTCACAAATCCCAGCAACGCTGGGTTTCCTGGCACAGAACCAGTTTCTGAAGCCTTGCTTGTTATTTAAAGTAATCTTTATTTCTTTGTTTTTTATAGTACTGGGGATTTGAACCCAACGCTTGGCACTGAGCCACATCCCTGGCCCATTTTTTAATTATTTAAGACAGGGTCTCACTAAATAGCTAAATTGCCCAGGCTGAATTTGAACTTAGGATCCTCCTGCCTCAGCCCCACAAATGCTGGGGTCACAGATAGGTGCCACCACACCGAGCTTCCAGCGCTTTGGAGGAACTGGCTGGTCAGCCAAAAAATAAATAAATAAATAAATACAGGGCCGGAGGGTTAGCTTAGTGGTTCCGGCGTCTGCCTTGCAAGCACAAGGACCTGAGTTCGATCCCCGGTAATCACATATAATGCTGGGCGTGGTGGCTCACGCCTGTAATCCCAGCACTCGGGAGGCAGAGACGGGAGGATTGCTGAGTTCGCGGCGGCTTGCCTGGGCACCATAGTGAGCTCAGGGCCAGCCTGAACTACAAAGCGAGACCCTGTCTCCAAAAAGCAAAAAAAAAAAAAAAA